>JBANCZ010000544.1:0-33612 GCA_037040025.1 Sphaerogastrella javana
TTATTGTCTTTGACCATACACACTCTGACTCAAACTCGAACGGGTATACTCGAATTAGTATTCGTATTCGTATTCGTATTCATACTCGTATTTGTATTCGTATTCGTATTAGTATTGGGTAGGAATTAACTCGCACTCTAACCAGGCAAGCAGCTGCTGCTGTATCCGCCCGAGTGTCAACGGAAGCCGTTGCAATGTTGGTTAGTTGGCTGCCATCGAAATTCCGGATTTAACAGCAAAGTAACCAAAATGCAATTGTTTTGCAATTGGCATTTTGACCACATTGTGACACCCTGGCAATATGGCCAGCGACTGTCAACAGCGGCCACTCTAAATTGCCAAAAACTATATCCATATATGTATATACGTATACATTGTCCCAAGATATATGCACATACAAATGGCATACATATATATGGATATATGTATGTACTATATACACAAAGATTATACTTGTGCGTATGTTTATTTAACAGTTATATATACACACATATATATATATATATGTATATACAAGGGCTATACGTAATATATTTAGCCCCATCTAGTGAGGACTGTACAAAAAAGTATTAGGCAGAGCTAGAGCATGAGAGTAAATTGAACACAGTCACATTCAAAATCACATTCACATTCACATACTGTCGATATGCTGAAATGTCCTTAATTGAAAATGAATTTGGTTTTTCGAAAAACTGTTATTGTTATTGGTGTTGTTGTTGTTGTTGTTGCTGATCTGTTTTCTTTTTTTTTTTTTTTTGCTACTACTAATTCGGAATGTTTTGTGTTTTATCTGCATGTGACGCCCAGCTCTAAAACCAACGAACTGTTATCAGATGAAGAGCCAAGAGAATGGAGTAGAGGAGATGGCGTTGGCTATGTACATTTGCATATTTGGAAAGCCTGTAGCGTGGACAGGCCATGGGCATCGTGTGTTATGCAGCACCACAGCTGCGTCATTGTTTACTTAGTGTCGCCAATCCTGCCTGACAATGGGGTGTAAGGGGATGGAAGGAGGGTGCGGGGCAGCATGAATACTGCACTTTTTGCCTACCAACAATTGGGGAAATAAAGAAATTCACATATTTCGAAATTCGACAAATACGCACAAGTTGGCTTTGATGCTGACCACACTAGATTCTGTCTCTGGTTCTGTCTCTGGTTCTGTCTCTGTTTCTGTCTCTAATTCTGATTATGCAATTGATGAGCCCCATGGTTATATCTATTATATCCACACAGAACTGTCAGCGCATTAATGTACCCAAAATTTCCAAGAGAAAAAAAAATGAAATATGTTCTGTTTAAATATAAAATGAAATACTTCAATGAGGTCACAGCGAAAAGGAAATATGAGATCTTCTTTCGCTCTCCTTCCATATCGAAAGAACAAAGTTTTCACGCACGGTCGCGTCTTTCACGGAGCTGTGACTGCTGCAGCTGTGACTGCTACTGCGACTGCAACTGCGACTTGTGACTACGTCTGTGTCTGTGTCTATGAGTGTGACAGTTTTTGTGGCTGTTGCAGCTGCTATAGTGGCTTCAGTGGGGTATTGCAGTTACAATTTTTGCTCATTAGAGTAAATGCACTTAATTAGAGCATGAAAACCGTTTGTGGCTACCACAAAAAAAAACTAAAAAAAAATAAACCCAGAAAACTGTTAAGAAAAAGCATAGCTAGAGTTTTAGATGATTATGCCGTTTTTTATTAATATTATATACAACTAACAAAATTCTTAAGCGCACAACACACTGCAAATTAGTACAACTAAATAAAAGGATTAACGAAATGCGACAAATTGGGTCAGAATTGCACAAAATTTAGTAAGAATCTGGCGCATACTATGGCCTTATGTAAGCCGTTCTTTAGATATAATTGAAGGAAGTGTATTTGGCAAAAATAATGATGTCGGAAATGGAAGTTCATTTTTTGCAAACAGGAAAGAAATAATATATAAATTCGACGAACTATTTGCATTTCGTCAAACTTTTTAAAAAAGTTTTCCATTGAGTTTTTATGCTTGTTTTTATTAAAACAAACTATATTTCAACAATAGACCAATAACTAAACAAAAGCTCAAGTATTTTTGTGCATCCGTTCATTATGCATATCTATGGTGAAGCTGGAAACAGACGACTTTGACAGCTTTGACTACCTTCCATTTGAGTTGATATATTCCATCTGCATCAAAAGGACCCCGAGGTTTCTGCCAGCATCCGAGTTTCCGCTAGACATCAGAGTGCGCGGACGAGGCGGATATTGCTTGCCCTTTGCATTGCTTTGTCGTTTAATTAACTAAAAAATTGCTTTTTTAAATAGTTGCCAGGGCTGGGCTACACAAAGAGAGGGTGCTGCACTCTCTGATTCTGGTTAAAGCCATGAAAACTAACGCTTGAATGATTTAAGCCGTAGGCATTCTGGAGAAATATTATATTTGCAATTTTGTACTCTGTTCGCTTTCGGCTATCTTCCTTCTTATTCTACTTTACTTTGTTTTTTTTTTCTCCCTGTGTATAGGGCACATTGCACTGTGCCGTTTGGCTATGCAATATTCATTAAAGTGAAATAAAGAGCTCTGAATTTGTGCGCGTGTGCTGTTGTTTTGGCCTTGTTAGTTTCTTGTTGATTACTTAAATATTCTCTTTTAGTTATACGACTATGTCATTTTTCTACTCACATAAAAATACTTATACAAATGCACATATATCTATGTACATATATACCAGCTTTTGTGTTATATAGCGCCGATGCCAGCCACCTTTAGGAGTAGGTTGTTGTAATCCGTCGCATATCTCCATTAAATATGCACAATGTAAATATATAAATACTTGAGTAAGACGCTTAACCAATACACACTCACTCAAGCTCTTACCCTACACATACATATACACACTCACACACATACACTTGTACATCTATGGAATCCAACTCCAGCATTGCCCTGTCATTACATTTGCTTGAAACCGTGTGAGTCTGAGTGTGGAAATGACATTGCTTAAGTTGCTTACTCTTCATAGGCTTTGCTCAGATTGGCACCTTTTCTCTTTCGCACTCTCATTCTCTCTTTCCATCCCTTTCTCTGTCTCTGTTTCTATCTCTGTCACCCACAACAACACCGAAATGCGGTATGTGTACCTACTTAGTATTAGTGCTTGTACTTTGGCTTTGTATTAATTTAATTGAACAAGAGACGAGCTATTAAGCTTCTACGGTTCTTAACTCTAGGTTCAGTCTGCTTTAACTATGTTAGACTCTCTTTTAGTTTGAATTTAATCATGGCACAACCTGTACTTATATTATGCTCAATTGTTTACCTTGTCCTTAGATCGTTTCATTTGAATATGTACACATATGATTAGTTATATTAATATATTGCAATTATACAATATAAAAACTATCATAATTAAAAAGATTTCTTTCCAAAGTACAGTGGCAAATTTAATTACTATACTTAATACTTTTACTTGAGCAACTATAGTATCTGAAACATGACTCTACATCAGTTTCATAGCACCAATGATACTTTTTCCTATTTGTTTTGATTTCGGTATATATTTTTAGTAAACTATTCGTACTTCTTTGGGCCTGCATTGCCGTGATACAGTTTAAATTTTCCTTCATTTTTTTGTGAGACAACGTAAACGTTTTTTGGTGCATAAATTAAAATGCAAATCTTCTGCATGGAAAATCCCCCTATAATTAACATACATTAGAGCGAGAAAATGCAAAAGCTTTTTTTACATTTTTGTTGTGTTTTGTTTTCTTTTTTGTTTCTCTCTGGTCAGAGTTGAAAACTTGCAGTGCCTGGGTGTTGGTGTACACTCATTACATACACATACATATACATATACACATACACATACACCCTGGCATACATATATTTTCGTTAATTTCTGGACAATGACAGTTTGGTAATGTGGCAAGGGCACACTGTACAGTAGAGTATAGTATAATACAGTAGAGTGTGGCAGGCGTATGCGCAATGTGTGCTAATATAAAAATACAGCAGCGCAGTGCAGAGTGCCGAGTGTCGAGTGAAAGGGTAAAGAGTGAAGAGCGTAGAATGAAGAGTGCATAATGAAGAGAGAGAGGAGAATTTCGTAGAGTGAAGAGTGTAGAGTGCAGAGTGTAGAGTGCAAAGCGTAGAGTGAAGAGTTCAGGGCATAGAGTTCATAGTGGAGCGAACGCCCTACCGGACAAAGGTCTTCTCCTGTATGTGCGGTAGCAGAAGGCAGGCAGGGGGTAGGCTGGGGGCTGGTAGGGGGCAGGCAGGGGGTGTAAGGCTGGCTAAATGACCCGTGTTGTTGCTATTTTAGTGTTCTTGTTGTCGTTGTTTTTGTTTAAATGAGCAAACACTGTACTGGGCTTGAAGCACATCAGAGTAAAGGCAAGACGAGACTGCATACTTTCAAGCGCAGGCACAGAGAGTCATACACACATACACTCACACTCACACACACATACTTATGCATATACACACACATGTATACGTACAGTCGGTGCTTGCATAATGAGTAAATTACACAATGAGCCAACTGCTTGTGCTCATTTTGGCCAGAACTTGTGGCTCACTTGACTTTTGCTGTGTGTTTGGCTTTAGTTGCACTTGTTTTTCATCTTCTTGTTGTTGTTGTTGTTTTCATTTTCATTTTTATTTCCATTTTCATTTTTATTTTTAATTTTCAGTTGTTTTTTTTTTTCGGAGCGCCCTGTGCTTGAAATTTTTCCACATGGAAAATTATTTGATTTATTTCCACTTGGACACACTGGCACTGCAATAAATCTTCGTTCAATATGGCAGAGTCGCACAGTGGGCTGTAAATGGAGATGGAGATGGGGATGAAAATGAAGATGGTAATGGAGATGGAGATGATGATGCAGATTTTGATGGAGAGGGAGATGGAGATGAAGAATGGAGAATGCAGCCTGCATATATGCCCAAGGACATTGCGGTATTCTTCAGTCTATGCGTATGTTTGTGAGTGTGTATGTGAGTGTGTGTACGTGTGTGTGTATGTGTTTGAATGTGTGTGTGTCTTTGTGCGTACGCAGTTGAAAAACTAAAATTTTATTTAGTGTTTAGTACGCCTTTTTGGACAGCTGCAACACATGAACTGTAAAAGTAATTCTGAAGAATTTCCTGGGCCAGAAAAACGACAAAGACACTGACCACAGCAATGCTTTCAATTTGCGACTAAACTTGTGAAAATGCACAAACAACAACAACAATATCAACCATAACAACAACAAGTACAATTACAGCCTGAGGTCATACTGATGAGCACTAGCTATACGCTCCTGAAAAAGCTGCTACGGCTGCGGTTCCGGCGCTACCAATTGCACCAGCAGCTCCATAAAATGAAACTCTATTATATGCCTGTGTGTGTGTGTGAGAGAGAGTGTGTGTATGTATGTATGGAAATATATGTGAATACACATTTTGCAGCGTAATTGAATTGTTTCAAGCGACACATTGCAACAGCAGCAGCAGCAGTAATTCGTTTCAGAGACTGCTTTGGACCTGGGTCGTTGGCCCCCAACATATCTTAATATGGCCAAAAATTTGCCTATGCCTCATTTGATTGCTGCTGCTGTCCATGTGTCCATGTGTCTGCGTGTCTGTATGTATTGTCAGCTGTGGTAATTTAATGAAATTTTATTATTATGAACATGACCATTAAAGTTTATTTGCATTTGGCCAAGAGTGTGCTGCAGTTGGGCCGCCACTCGAAAGGTCTCCCTTTTGGCTATTTGCTTGTCGACTGTCGCCTTCGTCTGTCGTCGTTCTACTGTTGCCTGTTGTCGGTCTTTCTGTCCTTTTGTCGTTTTGTCGCCTGTCGTTTGTTGTGTTGTTGCTTTCTGTTTTTGTGCCTGGCTAACCACGAAAACTTGGTGCATGACTTGAGGCGCTGCGCCAGGCAGGGAACGGCTAAACATTAAAAGAATTGCTGAAAATCATTTGACCATGCGCTCAAAGGAATTTCCTGCAGTTTGTGGCAAAGGTTGTCCTTTGCTTGGCCTGCCCCATATATAGTAAGGTGAACATTGAAGGACCATGTGGGTTTCATAGCACGCGTTCAAGCATTAAAATAAATACAAATTAAAATATTTTAGCCGCACTCACATGACGACAAGGCAAAAGAAAGGATTCAACATTTCAACATTTCGTTTCAGGAATTGTTTTGGGCTTAATTGCTTGGAAATGTTCAAGTTGTTGTGTTGGAACTCTTTAAAAATATTTTGCATAATAAAGTCAGTCTTTTAATGTCAGCTGGTTGTTGAAATTGATATTAAAAAAGAAATGTTAATTTTTGCTGTTTGCTGTTGAAGAATTAATTCTTATGCATGATTCATGTAATAGACCATGGGCGTAACAGCTGCTATTGATCTGGAGCGTCAAATATGTCAATGTAAATGTGTAAATTATTGTTTTAATTTCATGCTTAAATTAACGTTTAATAACACGATTCACAAGTTCATTTCAGGTAGACAGCACAGCAGCATGGGATGATTTCGAAAAATGAATGAATGAATGCATGGGTATGGTAGCCAGTTTAGAGTAGCTACAGCAGCAACTTCGTTATCAAATTTACAGAATCATAAGAGAAAAGTTTAACAACGTCTGACATGGTAGTTACAAAGGAATCCGACGGCTCATGGGGTGGATGTGAGCCAAGGTACGCGGGGAAAGCTGGCTTAAACAGAGAAAACAACCCACAATGACTACAAGCCACTCAACCACACATACACACACAACAGAACCCAGAAATACGAACATAAATTACAAAATATTCAATGCTGTAGAACCCTCCACCACAGCCGCTTAACTCCGCAACCCCGCAACCACCTGAATGTGTCCCAAGTTATCAAGGGTTCTTCCTTATTGCTTGGCACGTCTCTCTGTGTTTTGTACCGTATCGACGAGATGAGACGAGACAAGACGAGAAGAGCTGACTCGGAGTTGAGTTGAGTGAGAGTTGAGTTTCATTTTGCCTTTCGTTGCGCTCGAATGAAGCACAAATACCGGAAATTGTTGTCAAGATAATTATTGTTATTTGTTTTTCAACTGAGGCACAAATAAGGCAACAACAAGCAGCAACAACAGCAGCAACAACAACAGAAACAACGACAGCAGATCAACAGACAGTTTGCGGCTTGCTCCATGTACAAGGAATGCTCATCAATCCAGCAAAGACATCAAAACTCACAATCACCAGAGCCACAGAGCCAGGGCGTAAGAATGTAACACTCCCATTATACACCATATATATATACTTGGATGAGAAACGTGTAATTTGTGGTTGGACTGCGGCTGCTGATAGCGATAGCTTTGATAATGGCCATCAAAAGGGGTAAGCCAAAGCCTCTAGTTCAGGTTGAGCTCGAGGTGTGAGCTGTGCGGTTGGCATAAAAACTTGAAGAGTTCATGCAACTCGTTGTACGAACAACTGATTAAAATTTGAGCACTTGATTGATTCCGATATTGCAAGAAGCCAGCCACAAGACTCAAGAGTCAAGAGAGATGAGGCAGGACTGAGACAGAGGCATGAGACTCAATTGATGGGAAGTCAAGTGCACTTGGCTGGAAATTTCATAACTAAGGCAAAAATATTTACCTTTTGAGAACTTGAGCATGATGCACTTTCGCTGACAGCACTTTGTCTAGGACCTCATCAGGCAACAGCAGGAAGTTTCAAGTGCAGGCAGCCGAGCCAACCGAACAACTGAGACAGAGCCAACCGAGCAAACCGATGCAGTCGAGGCATAGTCGGGGTAGTCGAGGAGGCACAGTCGGGACACTCTAGGAGACATTCGAGCAGGAGGCAATGTGTGACTTTAGCACTGCCACCGCATGCTGCAACTGAAGCTATGCTTCACAAATTGTTGTTGTTTTTCGTCAATTACAAAGGCCATATCATGTGGGCACAGCCTCTCTCTGTCTTCATCTCCTTCTCCTTCTCGGTCTCCTTCTCCATCTACGTCTCCATCTACGTCTCCTTCTCTGTTTCTCTCTGTGCTTTTGGGCATGTGCACTTGACATTTGAACTGCAGCTGTCAAAGTAACTTTAACGTTGTGTGAATGCTGCGTTGTAATATGAACGCATGTTGGCAATACTTACACCAATACCAATGCCAAGTTTTTACGGCTTTTAATTAACCCTTTGTCTACAGTTTAACTCGCATAGCACACATATGTTTCTTTCACTCACTCTCTCTCACACTCTTGGTGTCTCTTTCTCTGTGTTATATGGCATATAACGAAGTGTGGCCCTGACACGAACATCAAGATTGTAGCGCAAATGGTGGCTGTAAATTCTAGGTAGCCCAGAGCATGGAGTGGCTACAGAGACCACTGAAATAAAACTTTAGTAATTAGCAAAAGGAGTTAACTGATTTCACAGTAGACCAGGCTAGTGGCATTAACGGCAAAGGTGCCTTTAGCTGCAACAACATCTACAACAATAATAACAACAACAATGACAAGAAATGTAATGATGCGGCAAATAAAAAGACAGAAAGAGAAAGAGAGATTAAGAAAGGGAGAGAGAGAGCTTCGGTCCGAAAACACCAAATACAAAACACACAAATAAAACCGGAAAGCATTTAGCGCATTGCGGCGCATCGTTACGCTACCTTCCGTCGTCTAGATGAAAATATAACGGAATTAAATTAATTACAATCATTATCGCCTCGCACATACCTGATGCTTCAAGGCAAGAGGGGGCTTCCAGGCGTGGGGTGTTAGCTTGCCATCTGCGAGTTGCCAGTTGCCAGTTGCCGCTGGAAGCCAGTAGTAACTGTAGTAGTTGCCGCATTAAGAGCCAACAGTTCGTGTTGGTGGTAAGTAGATAATTTTTGCTTCATTAGCGAGTTACATAAAGCAACACAATAGCACATACATTCACACTCACACTCACACTCACACTCACACTCAAACTTACACCATACTATACTATACTACATACACACTGTATAGTACACACGCTACACTGCACACATTTATTTGTGCAAAAATAAACCAGGTGCTGATTACCCAAAAGCGATAAAGTTAATTTTCTGATTGTTTTTTGCTGCTCTTTCCTTTATTGTATCCGATTCAGACAAATGCACCTTGCTTTATGTTTGTGAAAGTTCCTTTATTAAGCTTTTTCTTTTTATTTAAAATAATTCATACAAATTTAGGCACATATAAAGTTTACAAAATTGTAATTATTGTTATGGGTAAATAAAAGCCTTTCTTATATTCTATGACGCACGATTTTCATTTGACTCTGTCTTATATCTCAGTTAAACTAAGCAATGGATCTATTGCTGTCCATTGTAAATAAATAACTAAGAAATCTATATCGGTAGCATTACAGCCCACTCTTTGATATTGGTTTTTGGAGATCTTTTATTTATTGTATCCGATTCAGACAAATGTAGTTTGCTTCATGTTTGTGAAAAATCCTTTGTTAAGCTTTTTTTCATTTAAAATAATTCATGAAAGTAGTGACATATATAAGGTTTATTATTCTTTAGGGTAATTCAAATCATAAAATAAAATAAACTTTAATACAAATTTGTAATTATTACTGTGGATAAATGAAAGCATTTCTCATATTCAATGACGTACGATTTTCATTTGACTCTGTCTCATATCGCACTTAAACTAAGCTCTGGATCTAATGCTGTCTAAAATGTAAATAAATAACTCAAAAATCCATATCAGCTGCATTAAAGCCCACTTTTTGAGAGCCGTATTTCAAATGATCTGTGTCGTATTTTTGATTTTTTGGGCTGCTAAGCAATTTGTGAGAATGGCAGGCATTGTTTTATTTAAGTAGAATACCATGCTGATAGATAGATGAGATTATATTGGACATTATGAATTTATGTGGTCGTATGTGTGTGCATTCGATATGCACTCAGAGCTAAATATTATTTTTTGTTTAATTAAAGCTGCAGTTGTCAGTGAAAAATGCCTGTGGTCAGCATTGGAATTACCCAAAAATCTATGGCCTTCGGTAAAATTGGAGAATAAAATGGCAAAAGATTGCAAAACGTAATAGCAAAAAGGAAAGGAGACAAAGCCGAAAGTTAAATAAACATTTGCCTTTTGGCAATGACAGCTTTTCGGTAGAGTTGTAAATAAATATTTATGACCAGCAGCTAGAGCTGTAGTTGGATCTGTAGTTGGATCTATAGTTGAATCTGTACTAGTAGTTGTAGTAGTTGGGTGCCCCAAGAGGCAGCATGTTAAAGACAATTGTAATTTACTGATAATAAATATTAGATGGCAAGGTAATGGCTAAATCAGGCAGCTTAGGTTAGCCAACAAGCCAACTTCCCAGCAGCTAGAGTATTTGTAGTCTTAATCGTATGCAGCACTAATTACGAGCAACATTATGCATAAAATATGTACGCCATATAAATCAAGTGTGAGGCGAACCAAAAACTTATAAATATTTTCATTTCTTGCCCTCTGCTGCTGCTGTTACTTTGGTATTTGTTGTTGTTGTTTTAGTTGCTGTTGTTATTTTTGTTGTTAGCCGTATGCTTGCTATTAATTAAGTTGAAAATAGAAACACGCAAAAGCACTCTTAGGAGCACGAGTGCAGCCTATTTTTAGGCCGCCTGCATGACATCCCAAGTAATGCCAGGCCAAATGCAATTAAAATGGCACAGCCCATACCAAATATGTTATGTTTAAGCCAAAGCACAGTACAGTAAATACAGACTTATATGCCATATCCTCTCACTACGCCCAGACCATCTATGCACATTTACAGCTTGTTTTCGACGGCCCAAATGTGTTAAATGTTGGCCACACCCACTGGAAAACACACAGAACAGGAGAGAGAGAGAGAGAGAGAGAGAGAGTAAAATAAAAAACGCAAATAAAAAGATTATAAACAAGCTGGAATATATAGAGGCAAACGTCATTATATTTGCCGCTTGTTTTAGGTTTCGTGTTTTTTTTTTTGGTTTTTTTTTGTTTTTTTTTTTTGTTATTTTGTTTTGTTTTTACCTTTTTGCCGTTTGGTTAATTTGCAAAGCGCATGCAAACGCGTGCAACCAACGCGGCGTATGCGCAATATGCCGGAACAGTCGAGCTCAAATGTGAAATGTATGTATGCACAAATGTACAATATATGAATGTACATTGTACATTGTTCATATTCCTTTTGTTGTTGTTCTCATTGTTGTTGTTGTTTTTGTTTTTGTTGTTGCTGTTTTTTGTTTTTGTTTTTGCTTTCTTTCTGTTTTGAAACATTTTTGCACGCACTCTCCAGAGGAGCAAATACACACTCGTATGTGTGTGTGTGAGTGTGAGTTTATGTATGTGTGTGTGTGTATCTGTCAATGTGTAAATACAGCTATTTTAATTACTGTGTAATTAGCGACACGAGATGGCTGAACACCTGAGATATGGGCGCATTGAGCTGCGGTAAAGCCAACAGTGCAGAGATGAGTGAGAGATACAGAGACAGAAAGAAAGATTGAGAGAGCGAAAGAGAGGCGGAGAGAGGCAGAAAGAGAAAGAGGGAGAGACAGGAGAGTGAGAGAGAGAGAGTGAGTGAGGGGCGTTAACCGAAAGGCGTGCCTAGGCAAATTACGCGACAATGAATTTAAATCAAACAATGTCTGCCGAAATGGCGACATGCCGACATGGCGACATGGCTACATTATGTGGGCACAGCCAAGTATTAAACAGAACGGAACAGAGCACAATTGAAAGTCAGAGGTCGCTCCCAGGGGCAAACAGAAAACATATCTCCATCTAGGCAGGCAAAAAAATGCTCTACCTCAAGGGAATAAACTATAATCAAAGAGTAGCAAGAGCAAAGACAGAATTTGTTTAAAATTGAAAGTATTTCATTTATTTAATTCATTAAAATAAAGTAAATATTTTTTAATAGTTAGTATATATGCCATAGCATAAGGATAGTGTATCCAAATGAGATCAACAAGCAGGCAAGGACTTAAAGATAGCACAGTATGCTGCTGTTCATCCGGTAAACAAAGCCTGCACTCAAGCATAACGTAAAGAGAGAAGGAGAGAGAGAAAGAGAGAGAAAGAGAGAGAGAGAGAGAGAGAGAGAGAGAGAAAGGGAGAGAAACATAGCGACAGAGAAAGAAAAAGAGACAGCGAGAGCGAGTATGAGTATGAGTGTGAGTTTGAGTGCGAGTGTGAGTATAGAGCGAGAAACGCGCATAACCTGCTGGCAGTGTCACTATGGCTGTCGCTGCCCTTGTCCCAATCTTTTGAATCTCGAGTACTTTGGCATGTCATTCGCATTTTAAAGCAGCTAAGCTTCAGCTTCACTGATAAGCAGCAAAATTAGATTGAATGAAGGTGCACTGGGTGGCTGTGCGGACCAACAACCATTTGGCCTTACTCCTGTCACAATGGTCTACGCGGTGTGCATCCCCCCTTCACTAGAATAAGCTATATATACATATACTCGAAGGGGGGTTATTCAAGGGCAGGTGCAGCAAGAGCAAGAGCAAGAGGAACAGTAAGAGCAAGAGCAGGAGCAAGAGCAAGAGCCATAGCATGAGCAACCCTTAGTAAACACAGCTTCACTTATTTCAATTATTTCGCTTTGGTGCTGGGCTTTAAATATTTATCAATCACAGAAGTTTGTTAACTTTACAAGAGCCCGCAGTTCAACACCAACAACAACAACACACACGCACACACACCATATACACTCATTTGCCAAAAGCTGTGAGACGATACGCGCCTCATTCATTTCCGGTCGCCTGTTCCTCTATATGTGAGTGTGTGTCTGTGTGTATGTGTATGTGTATGTGAATGTGTATGTGTATGTGTAAGTGTATGTGCATGTGTGTGTATGTATCTGCGTGTGTGTATGTATGCGTATGCCTGGGTTATTTGATTTGCTTTCATTTTTTAAAGCAAAAATTGCAGCTTGTGCTTTCAATTTGCATTTCTGGATGAGCGCTTGATCCTTGCTTCTGGAATTCTTTAGCCGAAAAACAAAAAAACTGTGTGCGATGTCTACATAAATCAGCTTATTCGTGCGTGGGAGTATTTTTCAGTTATCAAAATAAAAATTCCTCAGATTATTGCAGCTACTCGTGTCGGGCTTGTTTTCCATAGCCTTTTGTTTTTTTTGTTTATTTCCCTCGAACAAGCTGCCCCGTCCATTGCCGCCTCTTGGGTGGCTGTGCGTGCGTGTGTGGCAGCTTAGTTGTCAGCTCTGTGGTCTGAACTAAGCTGCCATTGTGTGCGCCCGCCATGGTGGCTCCTGGCTCCAGGCTCGATGCTGCCCCACTGAAAAACTTCATTTGCCACTCATTAATAAATTCATGTAGCTGCCAGCATCAGCAGCAGCATCACCGTCGACTGGGTTGTTTTTGCCTTACCCTTATGTGGTGTGTGTATGGTATGATATGGTTTATTAGCCATATGAAATATGATGGTCTTGTCTGGGTGCTATGCACCCCAATAAAGGCGCCACTCAATGCTATTTACCATGCGGCATATTTTTTGAGTTTATATTTTCATTGCATACCTCAAGGCGCTGCAGAGAGTGAGCCACTGGGAATCGATGTGTGAGTGTGAGGGGGAAGTGTAATGAAGTTACAGGTGTATGGGAGCGAGCATGAAGATTATATTGTATGAATGAGCTCAAGTTGTTTCACATAAGATAATGGGAAGGAGACTGAGACTATGAATGGGATATAGAAGGTTCAACAAATACCCTACGTTCCAATAGTAATAATTTAAGATTAGTTTACTCGATCAACTGTATGTTTATTTAAATGATCGTAATGTAGTTCAATCTATCAATATCTCAAACTGAGCATAGCGCACAATTCAAGTCTGTATGGTCGAATCGATTTGTCTTCTTTTGAACAATAAAGAATAACATGCTGGCTCTGTTGCTTTTACTGATGATATTTTTGGCGTGTGCGAAAGCGAGTCTCGGGGCAAACTTCACTCCAGTTTTGAACTTAAGCACTTCCTGTTTGATCGGAAGCGCCACTGGGGAAATTGAAAAAGGTACTTCAGTGCCGGCAGCGATGGCAAAAAGGAGGCGAGACCTAAACATTAAGCACAATATGAACTGCTCTGAACTGGTCGGCCCAGCAGCTTGTCAGACACAGGGACAGACAGACAGACAGACAGACAGACAGACAGACAGACAGACAGCGAGACAGTGAGACAATGGGACAGACATAGAGGCAGGTAACCATCGAGCTATGCAGTTTGCTGGGTCTGGGTCTGGGTTGTTTATCAAATGAAAAGCCAGTGGCCTGTTTAGCAAAGCAACAGTATGAGGCCTTGTGCCAAATTGCCAAGGTATTATATAGATTCGTGTGTGTATGTGTGTGTGTGTGTGTGTGTGTGCTTACTTTATTTTGTTTACAGACATTTGCGTCTTAAAGAAAACATGACGACTCGTAGCTGCCCTTGTCTTAGGCTCTGCCAAAAAAGGGGAAGTCTTAAGTCTTTTCCTTAAACAGGAAGCATCTAAGGAAGCGCAGGTGATTTGCCAAATAAGCTGCTACTGCTATAGCTACTGCTCCAAATGCAAACATTGGCAGCTATTGTTTGGCAAATTATGGCATAAATGGCCATTGAAGACCTCATGTGGTTACCGTCTAGTTCGTGTATATATAGAGCATGCTATATACTGAACGATAATAATATCAACCGCAAATGTAGGCACATAAGGAATAAATCTATGCCATTATGTCTTTATCAACTGGCAGTGCCACACACACACACTCACATTCTCACACTCACACACACTCACTCGCTTACAGTGGTGTCTACTATTTGGCACACATGTTGCCAAAAGCATGGGACAAACGAAGTTATTAAAAAGATTTGTCCCTTTCAGCGCAAAGCATTGAGTCAGCAATTTGGCAGCGACTTAATGGCCGCCCAGCAGTGACAACTGTTTATTATTGTTGTGTGTGAGTGTGAGTGTGTGAGTGTGTGACAGTGTGTGACAGTGTGTATGTTGTTCTACTTTTATAGAATGTTTGGCAATCGACGCATTATGTTTGACACTTGACGGAGCTTAGGCGTAATTGCTGTGACAGCAAAGCGTAAAATGCTACACTCACAGAAGAAGAGAGAGATATACATATAGAGACAGAGAGAGAAAGAGATAGATAGAGAGGTATATACACAACCAGCGTAAATGGGCTTAATGGTCAGTAAGTATGAAATTAATGGCTTATTTCGGTTTCGCAGCTTTGCAAACCATGAACTGTAATTAGAGCTGAGCTTAAAGAGGATACCATTGTCCACGAATGAAGTACATGTCATGTGGATAAACACTGAAGAGCTGAAGCTAAATCCTCAACTGGAATTACTTAAACTATTGTTATTATTTGTAATTTTTTTTTCTCTCTCTTTCTCTGTGGTTGTCTCTAGGTAGTTGCTGCATATTAATATTTCATTTAAGTTTTTTCATTACACTGCAGCTCAGGCGACAGCCTTAGGTTTGTGGCTTTGCAAAAGAATAAGAATTCAGAGTTCAGCGGGAAAAGCCAAGCCAAGTCGTTTCGAGTCGCGTCGAGTCGCAAAGGCATTTTCAATTTTCTTTTTCATTTCCGTTTCTTAATTTAAAAATAACACAAATTTATACTTATGCAACATTTTTGAGCGTCTCTTTCTCTCTCTGTCTTGCCACAATTGCAATTGTTGCAAGTAAAAAAAATTGTGAGTATGCTTAAACACACATTCTTTATGATATAAAGCTCTACTCCCCTGTCTCTGGATGCATTGCAGATGATGATGATGACCATATACTAACTAATATAATTACCAAGTTGCTCGGGTGCCTGGTTGCCTGGTTGCCTGGTTACTAAAGCCAACTGAACACAGTTGCATTTAGTTGCATTTCGTTACGTTGTTTATGCAAATGTGCATCAAATTAGCGATAGGAAGAGTTGGGCCTCGCTTCGTCTTACCTTTCCTCTCATGCGTTTTATTACATGTGACGCATTTGCTTGCCTTGGGGCGTAATTGGCTAGTGGCATGGCTGCGACTATGGTAACTGTTAGCTGGTAACTGGCAACCGGCAACTGGTAACTGGTAACTGGTAACAGGTAACTGCTAGCAATTGGCATGCAAATGTACGACATCGATTAAAATTTTATTACACGCCATGTCGGCTACGGGCTACGGACCACGACATGCCATGCCATGCAATGCCAGGCCATGGAATGGCATCGTAAGGCAATAAATCAGGACGAGTTTACAGGTAAAACCCCTACGAAAATTGTCAGTCGCTCTAGCTTGGCACAGACGCAGCGACAGAACGACAAAGCGGCCAGACAGCAGCTCTAAGCACATCAAATGTGGGATTTTAAATGCCAAACTCCCTCCCAACAACTCCAACAACAACAACGCCAACAACAATAACAACATCAAATACAACATGGACTATTGACTATCGTGTATTTGTTGCAAGATTCTTACCATCTTTTTGCCTTTGTCGTGGCTCTGCTCCAAGTTGCCTGCAGACACTTGACGGTGACACTCTTAAGGTAATTGAATTGAGTGAAATGTTGTCGCTGTTGCCGTTGTTTCTGCCGTCGCGTCGCGTCTCGTCGATGAAACGGAAATTTAGAAAACGATGGTACAAAGTCCTTAGAAAAGAACCTCATCAACATCACGCCCAACCCACAGAGGACCTGTGTCATCCTTGTCGTTGTCTCCATTGCCATCGTGGCAGGAACAAATATTTAACAGCACTCGTAAAGATTGCCCGGATGCAGCTCAACTCAGCTCAGTTGAGCTTTATCAATGGCTGCGCAACATCATTATCATTATGGCCAACATATTTTTACAATATTCAATTTAATTTTGTCTATGTGTAGCAGGTGGCCATAACCTAAACCCTGTTGCATATTCAATGCTGTATTATCTTAGACTACGTAAGTTGGATTGAAATCAAGATTGAGATTCAAAGGACTTTCAATTGGAATATGGTCCTGAAAAGAAATTCTGCAATAGCTGACGTCTCTTTGGGGCTTGTTCAAAGGCGAAGAGTGAATGAATTTAATAATTAACTAAAACATAACAAGCTTCAAACCATAAACTATGACGACTAATCTGAGTAGGATATATAACTGTTTTTCTTTATATATTTTTGTTCAAATGTTCTGCTTATAAATAAAACATTCTCATGAAATGTGAGCCAAAACAAGTTCGTATTTATTTGAAGTTGCTGCCATGCTATCAAAGGAAATAAAAACAATGAAAAGAAAAATTACGTATACGCAGATATATGTATAAAAATGTGTGCTTATACACTCAACAAAATACTTTCCATTTGTACACAAATAATAGAAGGAATTTATTAAACTGAATTTTCTACAATTTAAATTATACCAAATTGTTTTGTGCACTTTTAAAAATTGAAAGCTCACAGATTTGTTTTTATCTATAATTTTTTGAAGTGTAAGCTGATAACATAAAATGGAACATGAAGCGGGTGTCCGATGTGACCGAGGCATGGCACTGAGAGCTGCTTTTGAGTTCGCATACGTTAGGCATGTACACCAATTATACAGCTTGTTATATTTCTTGAACATGAACATACATGCACACACCTACACAACCAGGGATTACACACACACACACAAACACACAAACATACATGCAGACAATGAAAGGAGCATGTCGCAAATTTTGCACCCCCAAGGCAAAGGATTTTCAATTTCTGCTAATCTCAAACGAGTAAACAAGTTCGATGCTCGGGGCTGTACTAAAGCAAAAGCATCCAAAGCAATCGTTGAGGCAAAACGTGAGGAGTTGGGCATTTGCTCATGTGCATATCGTATTCCCACACACACAATAATGGTAAAATGACAAAACAATTTATGCCGCATGCATGGCAATAATCGAATTTAATTAGAAAATTTCTGCGGCCGGGCTGAATGCCTGTACGCCTGTACGCCTGTATAATCTGGTTGAAATATGCACACACACCCATACAGTATATATCTCTACATTTATACACATATATAAATATATTTGAAGGTGGGGACGATAGCTGGTAATGGTTCTACACAATTCCAATTTGCGCACAAAATGAAAAATAAGTTCAATTTATTTTGACATCATTTGACAAGAAAAATATCTCTTCATATAAATAAAATAAAACTGAAAACGAAAAATTGTTTAAATGAAATTAGAGCAGTGCATCAAAAGCATACACCGAATATATATATATATATATTATTTTAATGGATTTAGTGGCCCGAGGAAAATGTCAGAAATGCATTGGCATGAAAGTTTCCGCAATGTCAACCCATAAAATGGTCAAAAACTATTGGGCAACTATTTATTTGTGTTGTCACGTGCGTGGGGACCCAAGCAAAGATTTTCCATTCCATTCCATTCCATTCCATTCCATGCGGACCGTAACACCCAAACAATTTTGCTACGTGCCCATCCAGGGTTATCTGGTTGTTTTATGGCTACGTGATCTCTGAACCTGTGTGTGTGTGTTAAAGTGCATTTTTCTCTCCCCATCTCTCCCTCTTGTTGTGGTCAGTTGTTCGCTCAATTGCACGTATATGAAATGCCACAAATTGAAAGGAAATAATGCTCAGCGATTAGCTAAAAGTAATCATAAGTAGCACTATTCCAAAAAGCCCGCTGAATCCACAATTTGACATTTCGAAAAGGATTACAAAAATACTAACGTTGTGTTCTATTGGCTATTGATATGGATTCAATATTAAAATTGAATTTTGTAAAATAAAAGATTTACTATTAATCCTGGAATTCAATATTAATATATTGCTTTACAAATTAATACATTTGTAGAAATTATGTGGTTAAAAGGATTTTGTTGTGTTGATTGAAACAACGACTACCTAAGCATTTACAGTGGTAACAGGAAATCCCCAGGCTGTACAGTTATAAATCAAGCTTAAATCACGCCAACTTACAAAAATGCTTCACACACTTCTTAAATAACTAATGGCTCAGGCTTATCGCAAAGGAAACACTAAAATGCCACAAATATGTGTATATACTATATGTACGAGTGTGACCTTAGTACGGTTGAGTGTTTCTGTGTGCTGGTGTATAGTCATGGGTGTATTTGTGAGTATGTTGTCCGCTAATATTGCTAAGCTCTCACGGCAGCGGAAATTGCTTCGTGCCTTTCACTACAAATGCTGCAATAAACATCGAAAGCCGTCCGAATGCCAAACTGGACACAGAAACCTAGCACCATCACACAACCATCTGACCATCTGAACCATCACCATAGCCGACAATATCACCGTCAGCATTGGCTATTGGCTAGTGGCAACTGGATACTACTGGCTAGCATCCAGTTGTTTTGGCCCATTGGTGAGCTGGTGAGGTTCCACGGAACTTGGACCTTGCATGCTGTGCGGCTGACTCCACTGTGTTGTAACGGTGCTGCCGGGAGCAGGGCGGCCAACGTACAATGGGAGCACACGGCGGAAGCGCACAATAAATTGCTTATTTATGGTTCAGCTTTTGGCCATAAGAAACATGCTGTTTTTATTGTTTTTAATCAACTCGAAAAGATTTGGCAAAGCTTATAAAATAGACGCAGTGCACAGCAGAGAACAGCACAGAACAGCAGAGCACAGCGATGGATGAGCATCCGGTTCTTGATATAGTTGTTTTCGCCTCCCCTGTGCTTTGAAATCGCTACTTTTCGCATTACAACAGGAAATCATTTTTTACTAGCCAACAGCCAAATCGGAGAATGGGGCCCACAATTTGCCATTAATATTTACCTAAGTAGCCCACATCAACATATTGAAATTCTGAAATTGTATGAATTTTAAATTTTTACATATTTACAGTTTAAATATGGTTGGGTATTCGAGTATTTGGAATATAATAACTGAATAAAAATATAAATTCAGTTAAAATACTTAAAAGATTTTTGATTTTTCGTAGAGTAATGATTTGGAATAGTTTGTATTCGAATTTTTTAATGACTAAATCGAAATATAAATTCAATTGAAAGTCTCAAAAGATTTTTGAGTTTTCGTAAAGTAATAATTTAGAATAGTTTGTATTCGAGTTTTTGGAATATAATTCCTGAATACAAATATAAATTTACTAAACATTCTCAACAGATTTTTAAAGTAGAGTCGAAAATAATGAAAACCTTGGACTTAATTTATTTTTACTTCGTTTAAGCAGAGATTTCATTTCATCTTTCATTGAGTGAATAAAAATATAAATTGAGCTAACATTCTCAATAAATTTTTGAATACATTGTATTCCTGTTTTTAAAATATAATGACTGAATACAAATAAGAAGTCAGTTAACATTCTCAACGGATTTTTAATTCTTCTTCAATTCTTCTCAAAATATAGAGTCGAAAATAATGAAAACCTTGGACTAGGATTATCTTTACTTGGCTTAAGCAGAGATTTAAACTGTGAACATAAAATGATCGTTCAGTGTCTGAAAGAAAGGCGTCAAAGGGAACTTTTCTAAGCATGGTTAATAAACCGATGTGAGTGTAATCGTGTGTGCTTGTGTGAACTTGTGCATTTTATTCATTCGGTTAGCCACGTATGCATATCTGTGTGGTCTGGTGCGAAATTCATTCTAAACAAAAGGCACTTGAGTCTGTCTAAAAAGCGTAAATGTGGGTGTGGCATGATGATTAAGCTAATCGGCTTTTTGTTGTAGTATATTTGTGTGTTTTCCCCATTTGCCTTTTGTCTTGGCTTTTATGTTTTAGCCAGGCTAGAATGAGTGCGAGTATGAGTACGAGTTCGAGTAGTTTTCAGAAAGCGGTACAAGGCTTAAGCAGTGGAAGGGGCCACTCCAATGATTAATTAAAGCGCCTTGGGGCTTCGCTTGCTTGTCTGGTCTATGCAAATGATAACGAAAATGAAGTAATTTCACTAACAGAGACAGTAAAAGGTTTTCAACAAATGCAAATGAAGAGAGAGAGGCGGCGGCAGCAGCAGATGTTGCTGTTGCTGTTGTTGTTGTTGCTGTTGCTGTTGCTGTTGATGGTGCTGCTATTGTGTTTATTTGCTTTTGCGTTTTCAGTTGCAAACAATTTACGAAATAATTTAACGCTTAATAAAAGCGCAAATCTAATAAACCTTTGAGCTTTTTGTGGTTGCCAAGCAACTTTCTGGCAACTGCCTGCCACTAACGCCAGCCCAAAAGTATTCAGTGCATGTAATTGCATTTTGCTCTTGTCGCTATTGTTGTTCTTGCTGCTGTTTTTGTTGTGTATGTGTGTGTGTGTGTGTGTGTTTGTTGTGTGTGTGTGTATTTCCGTATGGCCTGGCTTGGCTTGTTGTTGAACATGTATTTTGGTTAATTTAACTTTGGTGAATTATGCACAGCGTGCTGCTGCTGCTGTTAGTTAGGCGGTAGGCGATAGGCTATAGGCGCTGGGCGTGGTCTCTTGTGCATTATGGGCGTGGCACTGTAAGGTAAGGCATGTGTGTGTGTGTGCGTGTGTGTTTGCCATTTGCAAATTTAATTTTTGACCAAAGCGAACAACAACAACATTGCAATAGCTGTGACTAATTTAGTGCTAATTTTGTGCGCATTATGGGCAATTAGATTATTAATGAAACATTTGTTGTTCAATTATCAGCAAACCGAACACAAATTTTAATTAAAATGCCTTTTGTATACATATATACATTTTTTCGTTTCGTCTGCATCCGTTTCAAACTTTATTTTTTTTGCTATTTTTATTTAGCCGTCTTTTGGCGGAAATTACAATTTTCGGTACATTGATTAGCTCATTAGGCCTTGATTAAAAATGTAACAATTAAAATATCCAATGCAAAAAAAAAAACGATAAAATTTTAATTACCAAACATTAAATTTTGTTCTAATTGTATGGCCATATCATTATCAATCGAATAAAAATTTTACAACTTGCGTAAATGAATTGAATACTTGATGATACTCATACAATGAATTGTTAATGTGAAGTCAAGTTCTTAATTACATTAGATCATTAGGGGTAGCTCAAATCTATGCAGTATAAAATATATAGAACAATTTCAGGCAAAAGTCTAACCTACTGTTAGCCTCGTTTTTGTATGTGGCGCGTGTTGCAGGTGCAGCGGATGAAAAAGTCAAAAACTGACACAAATTTCCCTGCATATAACAGAAAACTGACAGTAGCAGCAGCAGGAACAGCCGACGGCGGAAGCCCAAAAATACAGCTGCTAAAATATTTTTTTTCGTAAAAAATTTGCGTGGCACGATGGTTAAAGTTGTTGCAACAATGGAAGCTAGATACACTACCTTATATATAAATTTTAAAAAATAAAAGAAATTTATTAAAAGACATTGTATATTTTATATAAATATATTTTATATAAATATTTAAATATCTATGAAAGTTGAATTAATATTTTAATATTATCTATGAGACTTTAATTATGCACAACGGATTAAGTATATTCTGGCATATACTGACCGCTTTTGCAGGGTATCACCATTCAAAATCACGGGTGCCCACATTCTGTCCACTTTTTGGGTAGTGCCAACAATGCGCATATCCTGTGTTGCTGCCGCTGCTGCAGCTGCACGTTTTTGTCTAATGGCTTCCGGCACACTCAAAAACTTACAGTCATACACTCATATACACTCACACAGCAACTCATAGAGGCATACTCACGCACTTCACGCACGACTGCTTAGCGCCGCGGATCTTTGTTTTCTACAACAACTGCGCTCGATTCCGTTTGCAATTTTTTTGTTCAGATTTTTTTGGTCTGTTCGCCTGTAGTTGTTGCAATTATTGCTGCTGCTGCTGCCATTGATGTTGCTGTAGCTGTTGCTGATGTTGCTGCTGCTATTGCTGCAGTTGTATGCTCGTTGTATGCTGTTGACGGCCTTTCAGATTTTTCAAACTTTTGCACATTGGCTAGAGTTTTGCTCTGTTCGCATCTATTGTCCAAGGCTTCAAGCTCATAATAGACATGTGAAGCTACACACATGAAGCAAGCAAAAAAGGGGACTAAGGCGTCATAGAAGTTGGGGCCAAAGTCGCCTCGGCACTCGACTTCTCTGACAATAAGAGCATTTCAAGCTTTTTTCCATTTGTGCCGCTTGGACAGGACTGGACGGGACTGGAAGGGAGGGAACGGGACTGGATGGGACTGGGCTGGCCTTTGTTTTCCCAGCTGGAAGTTGAAAGTGCAACGCTGTCCATCAGTGTTACAATTAAGCAGAGTTGACCAGCGGACATGGCTGGGATTCCCTTTCATCTGTTGGCAAACCTTTTGTAGCAAGACTAGGTTTTTATTCTTGTTTATGTTTTATGTTGCTTTTTTCTTGTCATTGTTGTTGCTGTTGCTATTGTTGTTGTTGTTTTTATTGTTGCTTTTGACAAAAGTTTACTCTTTGAACTGTGAGAAGCTTTGGTTGGCAGCTGAAACTGTCATGCGGCTAAAAAGGACACTCAAGTGGTCAACTACAAATACTTTCAGAGCTTTACGATATGACAGCCACATTATAGGTTTTACCACTACACTGTACTTAACATTTTTATACAATTTTGCTTTGAAATGAAGTAAATCGAGTTATTTCAATATCAAAATAATAGTTGCAATTTTGATTATCAAAGTGATATTTAGTCTCTATATAAACTTGCTTCGTTAGATAGTGTATGATCAGGGAGATTCTTCTAAGATTGAGCAAGAGTTAGGAGGCTTTGTTTATTTCCATCTGAAAGGTTTAATTACCTAACACAACCGTTTAGTTTAAGTTATTTTTACAAACTTACTTTACTACTAGTTAGTTTCTAATGTGCAGTTATTTATGATGACCTGCAAACTTGGTGAGTTCAACGATAATACAGTTTCAGGAGAATTTACAATAGGATGCTTCAATGTAATTGAAATATGAAATTTATAATAATTAGGAGTATTCTGACCCAACAGATAGTATAGTATTATTTTTTAGAAACCTTCGATCTTTAAAGAAATGCAATTCATGCAATCAGACCGACTTACAAATTACTTTAAATTTATGCATTAAAATTGCTCGTAGAGCTGTCGCATTTAATCAATTTTATTGCCAAGCAGCAATCATAAAAAACACAGACCGAATATGCTTTTGCCGCTATATATAATGATACCGTCTTTGTTCCTGCTTTCTTTTTTCTGTGCTCTGTTTTCGCTTTTATTACATTTGTGGTTTTTGTGTTTAAAAATGCAAATTTATACATAGCTTTCTCCCGGTACTGGCCAACTAGAGGGGCAAAAGGAGCGAAAGGCGCAGACTGACGTTTGGCTTGATTTATGCACGAGTTGATGACGCTTCAATGGCGCACCAAGTCGGTCTATAATCAATTAGTAAATGCTATAGTCTACTCTCACACACTCAAGCACAACTACTAGCCATATAAGTATAGAAAAGACGAGACACTCGCAGACACATTAACTATAAATTCATGTTAATTTACCGCCAGAAAAGCCAGAGTTTGAGTCTACGAGTCTCTGGCGGAATCTGTAGCTGAATGGAGGCACCTTACTTGCTGGTTAGGAGGCACGTGCAGTTGCATAAGTTTATCAACTAATAAAAAATAGCAGCTAGAGTAGAAGCAACTCAGACGCGGGGGAATGTCGAGTGCTTAACGGCCAAGATAAACGGCGCACGGGGCAGAAATAATGTCTGTAGATGAAATTAAGCCGCAAAAGTAAATCACAGCACGCGATGCGCACGAAATGTAAATAAGCCAAAACCCAAACCCAAAACCCAACACAAGCTACGGCAAGTAGCAGCAGCAGGAGCGGGAGAAACAGCAGCAGCAGCAGGAGCATCTACAGCAGCAGGAGTACGACCAACAGCAGCAGCATGAGGATGATCACATAACGTTAGTGATGATGAGCAGCGCTCGATAATTTAGAGTAACTGAGGCACAGTAAACCTCAGCAACACCGCCTGAGCCTAAGACCCACTTTCAGTCCACCACACACACAAACACACACACAACCACACACACACACACCTTGGTATATTCTGTTTAGAGCTTGGCGCTGCTCAAATATTTATGAGCACAACAGAGTGTCGATGGTGCGGGCAGTGCGTAGCAGGGGTGCGGCAGCGACTGCTGACTTGTAGGTGGCAGAAACTTTAGTGATTATTACTAACGTGGTTACGTGACTGTTTTGGAAAGTGTCTAAAATGCGGCACGCGAATGACTTCGCTTTGGCCAGCAACATCAAAAACAACAGCAACAACAACAACAACAACATCATCAACAATAACACCAACAACATCATTTACACCAATACCAATACCAATTGCCAGAGCCGTTCCACATTATTAACAAGTTTGTGTAGTGGCTTTGATTTCTCGTGCCCGTTGTCTGTTGCTGCTGCATCATAAAAATAAATTCAGAAGCCGAGCCGGAGAATTTGGTGGAATTTCAAGTGAAATATTTATGAAGCTAGACTCTGGATACAGGAATTTAATGTGGAATAGCTGTAAAGTGCCATCAGCGCTATCAGTGCGGCATTTAACACTAATTCATAATAAGATGTCGTTGACAGTTAACCCATGCACGTGGCAAACTCACTCTGGAGGACCACGGTGGAGACTGTGCAGGTCTGACAATGAAATCTTTGCGCTTGGCTCTTGTTGTCCTGTTGCCTGCCTGTTTTCTAACGTGATGAAGGCTGCGGCCAGAATGTTCAAACTTTTCACTTTTTCTTTTCTTTTTTTTTTGTTAACCTAGCGCGCTTCACACGCACAGACAACAGTCTGCATTTTTTTAAACATTTTTTTATGGTTGCTCTTTGGGTTTTTTTTATGTTTGCGGTTCTTTTGGTTTTGTCCTTTCGGCTTTGTCGCGAACACCCCACTGGCACTCACTCCTCACGCCTACACTGTGTTGTCTCTCTCTGTCTGTCTGTCTGTCTGTCTGTCCATGCTCTGCTTCATTTTGGTTAGCACTTCTGTGTAGTTGTGGCTAAGGTCCTCTGCTAACCCCCTCGCTTTGTGTTCTTTTGCTGTGCGGAAAGCTGTCATAAGCAGATAAGCTGCCGCAATAAGCCTGAGCTGGGATATATTTGCACTGATTTACGAGATTCGCTTTTGCATATGGTATTCGTAAGGGTTTCACCACACCGTAACATATATATACCTACTATATGGAGAGTGGGCAAGATCGTTCAATGAACTTGAGCAAATGGTGAAAGTATTTTTAAAATCTAAATTTTAAAGAGTTGGAAAAAAAGAAAGTGAACTATTAGAACAAAGTTAAAAAAAAAGTAAAATAAAAAAATATAAATACAAGATTTATATGATAACAAGTGAATTACAGCCATCATTAAGATGCAATTTTATAAAGAAATCAATAAATCAATTTTAGTAGCAAAAATTCAACAACCTTTTGCCAAAGATTGTTTTAAAAAAAATTATATTTTCTTTCTTAATAGAATAAAGAACGAATTCAAATAAATTAGTAAACAAATTATTCCAAATTTTATAGAATCTCACTAAAATCATGACGAAAGTAAATTGAATTACAGCTAGAATTAAAATCAAATGATGTATAGAAATTAATTTTTTTAATTTCATAGAAAAGAATAAACACCATTGGCATATATTCTTTTAAAATTGACTATTCTTTCCACGTCATTAGCTTAAAAAAACGGTATTTCCTCTTGATAGAAAGTAAAAGATAAAGAAAATTTGAAATAGTTGGAGAAGTATACTAACTCAATAAGATCACGAACAAAGTTAAGTAAATTATAAAATGAAAATCAAATTTATTATAAAGATATATTATTTAATTGTTGTAGAAATGTCGGAATAAAGTAAAAGTTTAAGAAAATTTCTATAATTAATAGAAGTATACGAACAAAGAGTGAATTACAGTCGGAATTAATATCGAATATTTTATAAAAATTTATTATTTAATTCTTGAAGAAATTTATTAAGAATCTTTGCCATAGATTGCTTAAAAATAAGCTATTCTTTACGCTTTGTTAGCTGCAAAAAAAGCTTCATCTTTTTCAGCAATTATTGTCTAGCTACAAGCTTGTGCAATGTTCTCTGTTCTCCGTTCTCCATTCTACGGCCCGTGTTCTAAAAAGCCGGAGTCAAGCGTGAAATTTAATCAAGAAAGTGCAGCGCTTTTTGTGTGCTCTGAATGTTTGTTGTTGCAGCTGCAACAAACTTAAAATATGTGTCGCCCGGTTGCCTTTGCCTGAATGCGGCATGGTTGCACTTGGTAAACTTTAGCTAAAAGTAGTAGAAGTCTGTTTTAATCATCTCGGTGTTTGCTCGATTTATTAAATAATATTTGGCTTCGGAGCCAGTGTGCTGATTTTCTTTTCATTTTTTTTTTAGTATTACCTTTTTTTTTCTCAAAAAATTGAGAATATTTAGCATTGAATGCAGTGCTGTGGCGCCACAATGAAGGATCTGGTCTTGAATCAAGCTTTTTGCTACTTTTACGTTCTGCAGCTGTATGCCAATTAAATTGGATTAAAAATTCCATTTTCTTACAAAAGCATATACAACTGCATGCTGTTGCTTGTTTGCGCCATCCGCATACGTCAAAATGTTTGCGCAAATTGGCCGCTCATTGCATACCCTGCAGCAGCGAGAAGGGAATAGAAATGGCAATGGGATTGAGAATGGGAACGGGAATGGGTATGGCAATGGGTATGTGAATGGTAATAACCAGGTTGCACGTGCCGGCATCCAAATCAAATATCGAGCTGCAAAAATTGGCTATGCGGCTAATCAAAATTCTGAAAATTGCGTTTTCCTATGCCAAAAAACAAAAACAATAACCCAGAAAAAAAAGAAAGAAAACACATAACCGAATAACCAACAACTACGAGCATATTGGGTTAGAGAGTCAGTCGTAGGGCTCTTTACACATTTCTTACGTTCAATTTTCCGCTGGTGGAACAAGCCAGAGCGTACTCCAGCCATATCGAAATGGCTGGATGGTGAGATGGTGAGATGGCGCGATGGCACTCACAGCGCATTGTGTGGACCCTATACAATATTGGTTGAAAATTTAGCTTCAAGAAATGCTCGCTGGGGATACCAGGGGAGCAACGAGAAAAAAAAAATTGTGTAACGTTCTTGTTGTTAACAAATTTTGCCAAGTGGATGCCCAGGTTGTTCGTGAAGTTGTGGCCATGTGCGAAATGTGTGTATATATGTGTGTGTGTGTGTGTGTGTTTGCGTGTGTGTGTGTGTGCGTACGTGTGTGTTAGTGAGTGCAATGTCGAGTTTTGTTGGTTTTTAATTAACTTTTGGCTTCAGGATACAACATATTGTGAAAATTAACGCTCCTCCCCATACACACACACACACGCATACATATACGCACACACGCACATTAACACACATACTCACACACATTGAACTTTAGACACATGCATGTATACACAGCGAGGAAAACACAAACATTTGCCTCAGTGTGCGTGTGAAACCTGCTGGGCACTTTTGCTGCACATCACTTCAGCCTCTCTCTCTCTCCTCTATTCCTATCTCTATCCCTCCTTCCGTCTCACTCTCTTTCTCTAGTTGCATAGCACACGAAATTGAATGATTCAAGTAGGGTTTGAACTATTGAAAAGCTAAATTTGATTTGCTTACACTGAAAGTTAAAGAACAAAACTAAATAATTGAATTATTGATACTTGTATGCACTGGCAGTTGATCTCAAATAGTATCAAATATTATATTATTCCATTATACCATCATAAATGCATAAATATTTTGTTCCCGTTGCTGTTGTTTAAGCAAAACAAACAACCGAATTCATCTCCATTAATCTTAAACTTCTCTAGTCGCTTGTGCTGGCAATCAAAACTTTTAATTATTTTTTCCAGCCAAATATGCAACAAATTTTACTGTTTTTCTTTGCTTTTTTGTTTCCCTTTTTTTCGTATTCTCTCGCTGTTATTGCGTTTAGTTGTTGTTTCTGGCATGTTGTTAACTTTTGATGTTTTAATACACTGCAATTACATGCAACAGCCACAGACACAGTTACAGCGATCTGCCAGCTCCGAGCAGCGCTAAAAACAAGAGCTAAAAAACGGCAGTCAAAGTGTAACAGCAACAGCAATAATTTAAAAATACACATAACTTTCAACAATAACAGAACAATGCAATACATAACAGCAAATGATACAACAAACACGCGTTTTGAATGCGCCAACGGGACAACCAAATGATGAACGGCGCCGCCGCATGGGGCGTATGAGCAATGATCGGGCATTAACGCGCGTCCACGGGGCGTATGTGCAACCAGAATTGAAACAAAGACACACAGTTCCGTTCAGAGACTGTAAAATACCCTGACATCGATTATTTAATGAAAATTAGATCATAAAGAGACGGATGAAAAGAGGAGCTTGGCTCTATTAATAATGCTGTTTAAAAAGTAATATATTTATTTTAATTGTAATTTTGTCTGGTACATGCAAGTAAATGAACTTGTTATGCCCTTTTACTTGAGTTTTAGGGTATACAAAAATTTTATAAAAATCTATGAAAATAGAATACAATGATTTCGACTGTGATTCGGTGCGATTCTCTCACTGACTAGAGTTGTTGTTTTGTATATATTTGAACTATTTGTAGTTCTTGGTGAACCTCGGCATTCAAATACCACGCGTGCTCTGCGTTTTGCGATGCAAATGTTTCTCAATATTTGTTGTTGTTTTTGTTCTCTTGCATTTGCTGTTGCTTCTGCTGCTAACCAAATATTTATATTACTTATTGTTATTGTTCTTCTTCTTGTTTTTGCAGTACGCGCTTTATTTGTATTGTGCTTTAGTTGTTGTTGCTTTTGCGATTGCTGTTGGTATTGTTGTTGTTATTATTATTTTTGTTTTGCTCAACAAAAGTTAATTAATTGAGTTTTGTAAAGTTTTGGGCTATAACATAAATTCAAATTGTTGTGCACGGCTGCCATGGTCGGATTGTTATTCTATGGTTTACTCTTCGCCATCTGCCAGGCATATTGCCTTCCACATGAGTCACAGCGCATTGCGAACAGCATGTGTAATGTTTATATGTAATTAAATAATTGAATTATTATTTTAAGAAATCCAATTACACGAACATCAATGATTTGCGGCATAAGATAATAAAGCAGGTCTAGAGATAATGAAATTCATGTATTTTGGCTATTTCAATGAACAAGCTGCAAAGCCATGCTGCATTTTAATGTACAAATCAACATTGAAACCTTGTTCTAAAAATAAATTAATAAATTTAAAAATAAAAAATTATTTTATTGCAATGAATTTGTAATAGAATTTATTTTGTATTAAACACATACTTAAACCGAAGGTTATGGTAAATAAAATTGTTTAAATTAATTATAAAGGTTTTCTTTTGATGTTCTCAATTTTCATCAAGCTATCTTTTTAATTGTGTTTTAACTAACTTTAAATTTATTATTTTATTAATAGCTTTCATAAAAAAGTAATGTCATTGTAAATAATTAGTTTTGGAAACTATTTGCAAGCACGTTGAACATGAAAAGAACAAAATGTTTAAAAAGATTGTGGAAATTTATTGAAAGATTCAACTATGACATTCTGAGCCAATATCTTATGACGATCTTTCAAGTTGTCTTTAAACTACTTTAAATTAATATAACAATAAATATTAATGCAATTTTATTTCATATGCAAATAATTCGTATTTGAAATTAATTTAAATGAAATTGTGCTGAATTCAAAGAAATTGTTTAAAATGAATGTATAAATTTATAAAGGTTTGCGAATGATATTCTGCCCCAAAATCATTAAAACAACAACAACAAAATATATTTTTATTTTTACCAAACTGTATTTTGTTTTAACTACAATGTGTAGCTGGCTGTGAAATCATCTTTGGCCATGTGCACTCGCTACACTTTCTTTAGCTCAGAACACCTTCTCGGGGGAATTTATATGGGCCGTTGCCACTGCTGTTTATAAATTGCATTTACCATGCAACATCCACAGCAGCAACAGTAGCAGCATCAACAGTAGCAATAGCATCTGCAGTTAAACTAAACTGCAACAACAACTGCAGTCATTCAGGGGCACTTGATTGCCGCTGCTGGCACATAATTTTCGCGGGAAAAGTTTAAGAGACCATTTTGCAGTGAGAGTAATGGGTATTATAGCGATGGAGAGAGAGAGAGAGAGAGAGAGAGAGAGAGTGAGATAGAGAGAGGGAGAGAGAGAGAGAGAGTGGTAGAGGTAGTATAGGGTTGCAAACAGTTAATCAAATTGTGCAAACAAATTTATGTTAACCACATAATCATAGCGACACCTGAAGCCAAAGCAGACTGCGACAGTTGAGAGAAAATGCTGGCATTTTTAGCTATATAGCTCATATGTTCATGTTCATGTTCATGCTCAGTCTGCCACATATCAGACGAAATCTTTATTTATCACTTTCAATAAGTTGGCGTAAAGCGGCAGGCGATGCGTCGCAGATTGAGCTGGCAGCTGAAGCACGCAAAACCCATTAGAGGCTTTACGCGGTTGCCATTTTTCTAGAGATCCAAGCACCCAAACACCCCAGTGTCATACCATATAAAAATACAAAAGGGTCGATTATGATTGTCCAACTGATAGATGTATAAGATATATCTATTCCTGATCATCTGTGTCAATATGATGACTATAAAATCAAAATTATTTTGTATATAGATTCTATCATAGTGCAGACAAATCAAGTTTAAGTTTCAGATTCCCAAACGTAGATCTTGAAAACTATTAGAGCTAGAGTTTAGTTAAAATTTATTTATTAATATTGTTGGCGGTTTTATCTATTTCGTTTTTCTTGTTGCTTGTTGCTGTTCATTCGCTTTTTTGCGGCAAATTAAAAACAATAAATTTACACTGTATGCGAAGGGTGCAGCCTCTCGCCTCGTTTGCCATGGATAAATCCGCATGCATCAAGCGGCAGCTTGAGCCCTCTCTACCACAACTCTACAGATGGGTGTGTAGTGTGTAGTGTGTGTGAGTGTAAAAGAAAAGTCAGCGACAGACGAACAAATAGCCAAATAAAAGCGGAAATTGCATGCTGTTGTTGCACTAGTCGTCGTTCCTGAACTGGGAACCGTAAAGAGCGAGCGACAAATTTTGAAGTCATGACTGCACAATAACAATAAAACAAACCGGCGCGCGCTTACGCCACATACAAAATATTCTTCTTGAGCCCCTTTCAACTGGCCAAAAGGCCATAGCAATGACCAACCAACAACAACAGCTACAGCTACAACAACAATGGCAGACGAGCCAAATAACCGGACAACCAATGCCCCGATGGCCACGGCCAGTGGTCAGCGGTCACCGCATACAAGAAATAAATTCGCGGCGCTTTTCGACGACAAGTGTCACATAAATTCTAAATGCATTTGCTCTGCTACACCGTACTGTGCTCCTTCTACAGCTGCACCTCTGCAGCCCAAGGCGACACTTGATACGGTTTGCATATATATACACATGCCCTTACATATATATATACTATATATATACATATATTATTTACTGATGTACTATATATAGACATATGTTCTTATGCACGTATATAAGTCTATTATATTATATTAGGCATATGTAGTACCTCCTGCTGCTGTCAGTCGAGGCGAATTCTGTGGCATTTCAATTGCAAAAATATTGCCCGGCAAGAATTTCAATTATTCCTTATTTGTCATCTGATATAAAATATTTGTGGCTGTAAACGGATAAATCAATTAAACTGTTATTTAGGTATTTCCAATGGAATTTTTCAAAGAGATTATAAAGCTTTCTTTTAAATTGAGCTGTGGTATTACTTTCAAACTTTTACCTTATAATATAATACGTTTTGAGTTAGGCCTGATCTAATGTATTATTTTTTTTAAAGTACAGCTCTTTAATAAGGGTTTTTAAGCAATGAAATAAATTCGAATGAATGGCACTAATGGAGCAGAAGAGACCACATTTATTGCTATGGATTTATCGTATTGAATATGGTGATTTGTAGAGTTTTCATATGTTTCATAATCCAAATTTCATAGGGCCTGACGCTCCAAACAAAATACGATGCTTTAATGCCTTTATTTGCTTAAGTCAACGGGCAAATATTGATATATACACATATATGTATATGTATATAAAAACATGGCTCATGGGCACAGATTTAGCAAAATTCCAAAAGCTAAATTCAGTGCAGCGGAAAAAAACAACAGCAACAACACGTAGCCCAAAAAAAAGAGGCTAAATGTATTGGCAACATTGCAGAAACAAGCCAAAGCTCTACAGCAACAATAGGCTAAAAACATCGGGGTAAACAAGGCAATTACATAGTGCCAAAATGGCACAGACCATAACAGCGCCGATATTTGCCCCATTCGACACTCCGCACATCGCTCCCCTCTCTCTGTGACTGAGTGTGTATGTGTTCGTGTGAAATTTACCCTTTGCCTTGGCCAATACCAAAAACAAATAGCCAAAGCTATTTCAATGTATTTATCCATGGTCAGCTCACATATGCATATTCTAGAACCCCATGGATACCATTCGGCTTTCCAACTGGCAAACTGTCATCAATTTGGTCTGTGTGTGCGTGAGTGTGTGCGTGTGTGTGAGTGTCGTTTGGCCAATGGCCATATTG
>JBANCZ010000545.1:0-22500 GCA_037040025.1 Sphaerogastrella javana
GAGATAGAGAGAGAGAGAGAGAGAGAGAGAGAGTGAAACAGTCGCATTACGTAAATTACGATACAACTTATGCAGAATTACACTAAATATGAAACAGACTTATCGATGTTTATCGATTTCATTAAACCGCATATTCCATAAAATTATATCAATAAAAAGTATTTCGGCATTACATTAAATATGAAACAGATTTATCGATGTTTATCAATATTATCAGTGAAAAAACCACATAGTATGTAAATTTCGATGCACATACTATGCACAGCATCACTTTAAGTGTTAGATAGACTTATCGAATTTAGTAGCATACAGAATAACAATGCATAAAGAAAGCAACATGTTTTGTAATTTTCGATACAGCTTATGTTATATTATATTGAATGTAAAACAGACTTATCGGAGCTTATCGACATTATTAAACAGCTTTCAACAAATAGAAAATCTGTAAAAAATATTAATGATCAAGATGCTATATATTTCGTCAATATCGATGAAGTGTGTATAGTATTACATAAAGTATATGGATGTTAATCGATTTCATTTAACTGAACCACACTAATACAAATTACTTAAAATATATCACTGACATAAAAGCAACACATAATTGGTAAATTACTTTACAGCTTATATGCCATGACCTTAAATATAAAATTATCTGATGGATGTTAATCGATTCTATAAAGCGGTCCCAAAATATGCTAATACCATTACAAATGGCATTGAAATAAAGACAATATTTTTGCTTTTATGCAGTGTTTAAGGGTTTTATACTTAAATAAAGAGCTACACTGATCATTTATCATAGATTCTAGCGAAAAATTTAATCGATTTAATCGATTGCAATTGCTAGTTAACTTTACTGTTACCTATGACGCCAATAATCGATTCAGTGTTCACATTCGCCAGTTAATATTCTAACATTTATAACATTTATTTAGATAAATGAAATGATGTTTATACTGAAAAACAATATAATTAATGATCTATTTTCTTTTTATGAAAAAAAAATCTATCGAAAAAGCGGCCCATCATAAAAAATAAAACTTCATATTTGAAAATATTTCGATCAGCGTCCAAATGCAGATTATGATTTTTATTTGCTCTGCCATTCGGTTAGTCTGCTCAAATAGGTATTCGTTTATGCAAAATTCCGGTTGTGAGCAATCGATAACTTTCGTACAATTTGTTAGATCGAATATAATAGTTGCTTGTGTTTATGGGTTGCAGCTTCATTTGTTGCCACATGCAGCGACAGAGTTGCAAAATACCCAATAGCTGCCACAGCACGGTAACTGTCCAGCTCCCATTTACATACACACATACACATACACATTTCTATACATACATATATATATATATATATATATATGTATACATATATGTCATAGTCATAAGCACAGCCATAACCATACCTATAGCCATAGCTATAACCCTGCGATGCCCTTACTTATATTCGCTCCAGCCCCCATTCACTTCCTCTCTCTGTCACTCTCTCTCTCTGTTTCTTTCTTGGTCGCTTTCTCTTTCTCTCTTTCCCTCTCTCTGTGTGCCTCTGTCGCACACTTGTGACCATAAAAAATATGGCAAAATACACGATAGCTAGAGCGCGAGCATAAAACAAAATGTATCTGCAAATATCTTTTGGTCCTATCTTAATATTTATTTGTATTCGCATTTATATTGCGTCTATTTTATACCATCTATTGCCCACTCACTCGCTCTTCCTCTCTCTCTCTCTCTCTCTCTGTCTCTCTCTCTCTATCTCTCCTTACTTCTCTCTTTCTCTCCTTTTCTGTGCTGTTTGCCATTTGCGCTTGTTTTGTTTTTACAGCTCACGTAAAATTGACCACAAATGGTAAGCACATTCCAACAGAACGACCCAACCGCTCACTCTCTCTCTCTCTCTCTCTCTCTCTGTCTATTTCTCTCTTTCTTTCGTTTACCCTCTGTTCTGCCATCTCATTCGGTCTATGCATGACCATAAGGCGTCGCCGTTCGCAGCCTTCGCAAGTTTCATTCAATGTCCGTTCAATTACACGCACGATTTCCGCTTCCTGCGGCGTCGGCGGCGACACAAGAAATAATAAAAAAAAATCAAAAAAAAAAATTGAAGAAAAAACAAAGAAGCAGAGAGATATGGAGAACTGGAGAGCTAAAGAAATTTTTCCCGATACTTTCGTGTGCGTTTATTTGACAAATATAAAACACATTTTCACCCTCCCAAGGACTCTGGTCGCTCGAGCGGGCAGTGCAGCTGCTCTATGGCTATAGATCCTGATCCAGACGACCAAGCATTAATAAAAATAATATTTTCGCTATGCCACCAAGCAAGAAAAAACAACACACACTCACGCAGAGACGGAGGAGAGTGATAGAGAGAAAGAGGGTGTTGTAAAGTGGCAAAAAACTCAGCGGGCGTTGCTGCTACAAAAATTGTCGAGCTCAGCAGGAAACGTACTACTCCTGCTGCTCCTTCTGCTCCTTCTGTTACTGCTGCTGTTGCTGCTGCTGCTGCTACTGCTGGTCGTCAAGTTTGGGCCAAGTTTTGTTGCCACTTTGCAAATATTTGCTTGTCGTTTGGCTACGCGCAAAACACTTTTACACCCAGTGCTGTCCAGGCCGCGCTCAACCCCAAAAAAAAACACACCAGACACACCTCAGTCCACGCCCAGGCACACACACACAATCCACGTCAACGTCCACGCCCACACCCAAGCCAACACTCGCTCCCAAACCCAAGACCAAGTGCTTAGAGTCAGCTACTCAACAGTTTCGTTCATTTCGTTCGTTGAGTTGAGTTTAGTTTTTTTTTTTTCACTCTCTATGTTTCTCCATCTTTTGCATCGACGTCTTTTTCGCATGTGTCAAAAACTTTGCAAACTTCATTACCGTTACGCGTTGCAAATGTTCTGCCACGCCCACAAAACTCCCATATACACACACACACACACACACACACACACACACACATGCAAATGTGTTGGAAATTAGCAAACTGCTTGGTCCAAGTCCACGTTATTATCGTTAATTTTGTTTGCTTTCAAAGTTAGGGTCTGCCTTTGCCTATACCCTGTAATGCGCCTCATATCAGTAAGGTATATATGCTAAAAAAAATGTTATGCAGCTCGTATAGCTTAGTCGACGACTTCATTTGTATGCATATTATTACAGGGTATCTGTGTTCCGTATCTCCATTTACGTTTCTGTGTTTCACTTTTTCGATTTTGATTTGACTGACCGTTAGATAATTTACTTATCGTTACTTTTGTTGTTGTTTGGGGGGCGTCAGTTCGTCGAAGTTTCGCCAGGTTGTTAATACCCAACACCCCATGTCTTAACCCCTTTTGCTACTGCATTTGTTGCTGTCGTTGTGTGATATTTTTTTGTTTTGTTTTGGGCTTCAAAATGATAAATTGTTTTGTTTACTTGTTGCCGTGTGGCAACTCTTTCGGTATCTGCCACATTGATGAGGCATAGATACCGCGTTCACAGTTTACCCAAAAAAAACGGAGAAGAGGAAGCCGAAGAACTTCAGGTAAAGCAGAGAGTAAAGAGTCTGGAGTGTCTATAAACTATAAGCAAAGCTTACAATTGTGTTGGCTTTATTTTCAGTAAATCCTTTGATTGGGTTTCCAATTTGTAGTGAAAGTTTCCAAGGTCTACGAAATTTTTCGAGTGATTCCCTTAAGTCTAATTTCAATTAAATAGAATTATAAATATATTTTGAGGCTATAGAAATTATCAGGGAAAGAAACCTATAGAATGAGATATCGCTTTTGGATACGGCTTCGGTTATAAAAAGTGAAACGGTTTTACCGGTTACGGTTACGTTTGAATTCATTCCTTGGAAATTATATAGAATTATTTGTAACATTTATTTATTATTTATTTATATATTTATTTTACGTTCAATGTAAAACCTTTATACAACATTTAGGCATAATGCTTAGAAATGATATTATAGTTCACATGTACTAATTCTACTTCATCTGCCACTAGCTCTTAATCAATGAATTAATGTTTGTTTTAATTTGGCTTTAAATTTGGCTATAGGTTATAATATAATAAGGTATTCAATATAGTTGATTTGCTCTAAGATCTTTCATTAGACCTTGTCCTCTTTTAAACTCCACATAAATCTAATGGATGATGTTAAAGAAGAGTATAACCCTATTTGAAGGTCTTTAAGTGTCAGTTGCATGTGACTGTTCCACATATTTACTGTTTGTTTTGGCTAAAGTTGTCTATTCTTGTTTTCCTTTTATTTTTTTCTGTTGTTTGTTTGTTTCTTTTAATGTCGCTTGGAGAGAAAAATGAGCTAGATATAGCAAAATCCTAGCTGATTTTTCAACTTTTAATGATGCTTTCTCGCCAGAAAGTAATAGCCAACGTAGATGAGCTGAAATTGGCCCGAATGGAGCTGAATGCCATCCAATCCTCCCCAGCATTGTTCAACCAACAAAGAAGGGTAAGGTAGGGTAGGGTACTCGGATGGAGTTTCAGGGAGTGGGTTGTAGTGGGAAGAAGGTAGTGGCAGTGAAAATGAAGAGTGCGAGCAGCGAATAGTTTTATGCGTTTTCAAGAAGCTTTTAACGGTTTTAATGGACACTCGCTCCAAGGCGACTCTATAAAGCAAGGGGGCGGGGCAGCGTTGGGGTACAGCAGGCATTGGTGAGGGAGGGGATAGGGGTTGGCAGGCGGAAAGGGAAGTTTTTGGCGCGCTTGTAAGTTGAAGCTGCGTTGGAAATGCCATTTTGGCAGAGTAACTGGTCACGGCTTTAGCCATGACTCTAGGCTGCGACATTATGGCCGCAACAACAACCCCCTACCACTGCTCAAGCCCCTGTTTCCATACCATACACCCACAAGGCCCTACCCCAGCACTGTGAATGGGGTTGGCGGGTGGTGGAGGGGTATCTCTGGCTTTAGCTTTTACGAGCGAAAAGTGCTGACTGTTGTCCATTTAGTTGCTCCAAAATTGTTGACATGAAACTGTCGCCATTGTCGCCAGTTGCTGTTGCTGTTGCTGTACTGTTGCTGTTGCTGTTGTCGCTGTTAACCAGTGTAGTCCGTCTGCCCGTCCATCCCTCAGTCCGTCTGCTTGCCTGCCTGGCTGCCATCTCATTGCCAGTGGTTTGCTGCGATTTCCATCTTGCCATCGTCATCGTCTGCCTGTCAACCAGAAACCTCAACGCTTCTAGCTCCAGCTTCTTCTCTATCTCGCTCTTACTTTCCCCACACTCTCCCCCCCCTATCTATATATATATCTCTCTCTCTCTCTCTCACTCTTTCTCTTAGTATCTTTCTACCACTCTCTCTTCCTGTAACTACTCTAGATGCTGCTCCAACTTCAGTTTTGTGTGCGTATGTTTGTGGCAAATGCTAACAGTTTTTGTGTAATTGTCAACAAGCAACCAACAACAACAGCAACAACAGCAACAACAACATCAACAACAACAACAACCACAACAACAAGCAACAAAACGACAATGAGAAATAACGTAAACAAGTAAATGAGCATGAGCAGCATTTGCGCAAATGTCAGCACTTTTGCTTAAGCATCGCAACGACCACAAGAAACGCAAAACGAGCCAAAGCCAAAGCCAAAGCCAGATTATTTTATAGCAAGTACAGTGGGTCAGACCACGCCCACCTCTGTCCATAGCAGTCCACTGTACTTAGATGTGTGTAAGTCTGTGTGAGTAGAGCACACTTTCATTTATTGAGTTAACTAAACAGCAACCACAACAGCAACAACAACACCAGCAGCAACATTGCCAACAACAGCAACAATAGCAGCAACAACAACAACTTAAAACTGGACAAATGGCAACTGAAATTCTCAAAGAGTTGCATAAGCTGCAACTGCGAGCGGTCTATTGTGACCTACTGTAATGGCAGTGGCATCAGAATCAAGCATTTCACCAGCGGCAGCAACAGCAAAAAATTCTAGCAAACAGAAAAGCAGCAGCAGCTGTTCCTGTTGCTACTGATGTTGCTGTTGCTGTTGTTGTTGCTGCTGCTGCTTTTACTGCCGCTGCTAGTACTGCTACTGTAACTGTTGCTGCTGTTGCTCTTATTGCTGCCGCTGTTGCTATTGCTCTTACTACAACTGCTGCTGGTGGTCATGGCTTGGATTATGGCTTGCCTGCAACAGCAACAGCAAAAGCCAAAGCCATTGGCAATAGCAACACGCAAACAGCAACAACATCAGCAACACCAGCAACATCAGGCATAGCAGCAACATCCGCAGTTATATAAATGAAATAATAAACCGCTAAGGCTAATCAAAAATGTTGTTGCTGCTGCTGTTGTTGATGTTGCTGTTGTTGATGTTGATGTTGCTATTGCTGTTGCTGTTGCTTTTACCTGCTGCTAAACTCTATCCAGTTGCTGCTTCTGGCTAGATGTTTCATATTAGATAAAATAAAATTTAAAGTGGGACAAGAGTAACAGCAACAACAGCAGCAACAGCAACAGGAACAGCAACAGCAACAGCAACAGCAGCAACAGCAACTATCGCAGGCGTATTGCTTAATATATAATATTTCCCTATTATTATATATATAAAACATATATATTATACTTAAATTAGTACAGTTGTGCCGTCATTTTAATGCACATTTAGTGATGGTGTTGTCGTTGGTGTTGTTAGTGTTGTTGGTGTTTTATTCTTTTGTTTGTTGTTGATGCTGAAGTCGAACAAAAGCCGCTTACAGTTTGACAAGGACTGCAGCTTGACGCGATGATGCTATGATTGTCAAGGCAACATGCATAAACAGAATGAGGAAGAAGAGAAAACAAGAGATGGAGAGAAAGAAAGAGAAAGACTGACAGAGAATAGGAGAGGGAGGCAGCAGAGAGAGAGGCAGTAGATAGAGTGAGTGGGTGGGCGGGGGCTAGAAAGATCCAGCATCTACTTAGTTAAGTTGTTATTTTCAGTATGCCACGCCTACGGCAAGACAAGGGGCAGTAGAGCGGCTTGATAATGTTGCTGCTGCTGCTGCTGCTGGTCCTGTTGATGCTGCTGCTCCTGATGCTGGATGCTGCTGGATGCTCAGGCTATTATGATAACATAAGTTCTGCGATAGATGCTAGATACAGCATCCGTTGTTCGGTGGGAGTCGTTCTAGTTCGGAGAAAGGGGAAGGAATAAGGGAGCGATGGTGTGGAGGGAGAGGGAGGGGGAGGTAGTTCGAGCAGAGCTAAAGGTAGCAGAGTTTCCAGCGCTTAGCAATAACAAGCTAGTCAAAGACTTGGCTTAAATGGACTCAATGTGACGCACAACGCAAAATTGCCGTGTAATAAATTCAAATAAAATATTTAAAAATATTATATTTATTTTTTTTTTTTTAAATATTTACTAAATAATATTATATTTTTCATTAGTATTTAATAATATTTTATAATTTTATATATATTTAATAGCGTGTTTTAATTAGGGAATGAAACCGAATAAAACTAACGTTCCTTTGTCGGTTTCGATCTTCGATAGATTGATATATCGGTTTTGGTTACGGCTTCAGGTTTTCATGAATGAAAAGGATTTAAGTGTTTCGGTTACGATTTTGGTTTTGGTTTCATTCCTTGGTTTTAATCTAATTCTTTAATATAATATATGTTTTTTTTTTCAAACGCATGCAAATCGATCATTAGCGCTTGCTGTTATTGTGTTATCGATAAGGCAACGCCTTGCTGTTATACTCAAATGGCACTGCAACAGATAACAGCGGCTTAACAGCACTGCACTATTATAACATGATACAGATGATGTTATGTTAATAATTATTTTATTTTTGCAATGTCCCTATGTGTTCATTACAGGGTATAACAAACGATGTTTCATAATAGCTGTACAGCTGAAGAGCCCAAGTACAGGTAACAGTAGCAGTAACAGCAACAGCAACAACAGAAACAACAGTAACAGCAACAATAGCAGCTGTAACTGTAGCAGCAGCAGCAGGAGCAATGGCTCTGTGGCTGCAGGGCATTAGCAGCAAAAGCAACAGGGAAAACAACATTGGCGACAACAAGGACAATAAGAGCAGCAGCAGCAGCAGCAGCAACAGCAGCAGCAGCTTTGCATAAGGAGGATACGCAAAAGGACAATAGCAACAGCAACAACAACAACAGCAGCAGCAGCAGTAGTTGCTTTGCGCTTGATTTCATTGAAATTGCTTGGGCAAGCACTAGATGCAAGATAAGAGCGAGAGAAGTGGAGCAACTGGAGCGAGGGAGCGAGAGCTATGACAAAGCGGGAGTAGATTAGAGTCGGAGGTGCACAGCCCTGGTAAGTAGCCATAACTGTTAAGCAGAAAGCAGAGTGGAAGCTAAAGCACAAGATCACAACAGCGATAGCTAAATACCAAAATAAAAAAAAAGAACGAAGGTAAACTGAAAATGGAACTGGTACTGCAAACCAGTGTTGCCAATTTAGCCTTTTTCTGGGTAGATGTATACAGTTTTCAACGTCTTCAGCTGGAGAAAAAACTCAGAAATTTGATTTCATTTATTTTGTCAACCAAATTGAAATTGAAATTACATTTTTTGAATGCCTTTTAATTGCAATTGGGAAAGTGAGAGACTTACGAAAAACACTTCTATTTATGGCCATTTATGGCTAAATCTGTAAGATTTTGAAGATCCGATCTCAAAATGTGGTAAAAATGTGTATTAAGTTGCATAAAATAAAAAATACGATTGTCCTGTTTTTCAGTCTTTTGAATTAAAATTGTATTCTGTTTTCCCGGTTTTTTTTTTACGCCAATTCGTATTTATTTTCCGGAATAAAGTTGGCATCACTGCTGCACAGTGGAATAGAATGGAATGGAATAAAACCGAATGGAATGGAATGATATAGAATCGATTATAATGAATGGAATGGAGTAGAATAAAATGGATGGAATGGAATGGAGTGAAACTTGTTGGAATAGAATGGTGTGAAATAAAATAGAAAAGAATGAAGTGGTAAACTGGAGGATGTACAGTGGATCACAGCTTATTTCGAGCAAGCATAACGCGAAATTCAAAACCTCATATCTCTAGAAATAATAATGATAGAAGTAAAATTCCAGCGTCAATTTAAAGAACAGAATTTCTTTCTATATGAACTAAAAAACTATACTATGCAGATTATAATAACAGTTAATATATTATGCCATAATACACTGCTATTCATTTAGTAGCCATAAAGTTGTTTAAAGTCATTTCAAGTTTTATTATCATTGTGTGTGTGTTTTCAACAGTAGTATTAGGGCGTTTTGGGTTAGTGAAATGGTAGGGAGGGGCACTGTTACCGTGATGAGAGCTATGAAAATACCTGGAAGGAAATTATACGAAAACTGAACAAGCCAAAAACAACTCGGCTTGTTATTTTAGAGTTCAAGTTAAAGTTAAGCAGCGCCTGCAGGCAGTTTGGCCAGAACAGACAAACGGACGAACTCATAGAACAGCACAGACAGAGGCAGAGCACCCAACAGGAGCAGCAGCAGCAGCAGCAGCATCAGCAGGAACAGTTGGAGCTGCCTAAACGGGTAGACGGCAAGCGGCAATGAAGTGCACTTCAATCTGAATGTGAATGTGAATGGGAATGTGAAGAACAGTGGGCGGCTCAGGGAACGAGGGCATTTGGCTTTTGGGTACATTAAGTGTGCGCTCTGTTCTCTTTATTTCTTCCACTTCTCGCTCTCTCTCTCTCTTTCTCTCTCTCTCTCTCTCTCTCTCTCTCTCTCTCTCTCTCTCGCTCTCTCTCTTTCTCTGTATGCATTTGTATTCGTATCTTTGTGGAACAATTTGGTCTGAATGCAAGCAGCAAAATTCTTGAATGAGCCAGGGCCAGAGTGAAGTCAGTCAGCATCAATGGAAAGAGAAACGAGTGAGGAGGAGAGAGTGACAGGGAGAGGGGATAAGCATTGCCATGCCTAACGCAAGAGCGTAGCCAACAGTGATGCCAACTATTTCCCCAAAAATAATAATTAATCCGGGAAAAAGGTTGAAAATTTTTACCATAAAAGAAAGACAATGTACAAACGTATTTTTACTTTATAAAATTATTATATATAACATATGTATATATATTTCCGGTGCATATTGATATTAAATATTCAAAGGACATCTGATTTAACCAGAATCTGCAAAAGAAAAAAGAATATTGCAAAAATAAATAGAACCGAAGCCGTAACCGTTAAAAGTGATTCATTATTAAAAACCGAACTGTATCCTTATTTTCATCTATCACAGATCTAAAACGATACCGGAATGATATTTTCATTCGCTTTCATTTATTTTTAATTTTAATTTTTTAAAATTTACAATTAATATTTGTAAAAATAATTGTAGGATCAGGGAGTTTTATCCAAGATCGAGCAAGAGTTAGGACAGCGGAGCTTTGGTTTAATTCCGTTTGAAAAGTTTGACCACCGAACACAACCGTTTAGTTTGAGTTATTTTTACCGACTGACTTTATTAATGTCATAGTTTTTTATGTGCATCTATATATAATGAGCAGCACATATGATGAGTTCAACGATAATACAGTTTTAGGAGAACCAATTCTTAAGCTAAATGAAATTTACAATAGGGTGCTTCAATATAATTCAAATAAGAACTTATAATAATAATAATTAAGAGTAATCTGACCCAACAGTAATTAAAGTATTATTTTCTTGAGATTTCAATAGTATTTCCTAAATTTTTGAAATTCACTTTATTTTCAGCTGAAGATCTGTCCGAAAAAAGGCCTAATTGACAACACTGTTAAGCAAAATTCGAGTGACGCGAATGGCGTAAAAGTTTTTGCAGTTGACTTAAGTGACGCCAAGTGCAAGTGAACAATGTTATTATTGTTGCAGTTGTTGTTGTTGTTGTTGTTGTTGTTTTTACAGTTGGTGTTGTTGTTGTTTTTAGTTGCTGTTGTAGCTGCAATTAGTGCAAAAACTCAGTGTTATTATCATTATGAATTTTAAGCAATCACCAGCGACAACAAATGCAACTTTAAAGCTCATTGAATTCAATGCGGCGGCGGATGGGATCAAGTTATCTAGACAAAGCCCGCTAGACAGCTGCAGTCGAGCGTGATCGACATAGACAGTGAACTGAGCCTAGATTAAATGATTCATTTTATATATGCATGTATACTTATATACAAATATATAAGGTGAAGCTTAAGTAAATTGAATTGATTTATATATTATTATTTTTTGGCACTAGACAACCCTATCGTGTCACAGCCTGAAGAACGTTGGTTCGAATCCGATCCGAGGCTCCTCTTGCATCTTCCATTGATGAATCGTTTTCCGTGGGTGAATTTCACGCCCTACGCCACAACCTATTTTAAAGGTCTAGGAGACCTCGTGTTGGTTAACACTCCAGCAGGAACCGGAACGTGGAGGTAGTGCGTCGACTTAAGGAGAGCAGAGGCAAGGATCGTGCTGGCATTCACCAAGTTTGCCTTGTGTACTTTCCTCCAATCCTCCCATTTATATATACTACATTAAAATTTATACAACATTAACATATGTTAACAAATTAATTAAATATATATCATATATATATAGACTGATATATAGACTGTCCCAAAATAAACTTAAGATTTGAATTTGTCGTCGTAGATGCAGTAAATCGAACAAAAAATTAATAAACATCGGAGAGTTTAGGGTTAGTAAAAATTTAGCATTATGCGTTCGAATAATGTGCCTTCATTGTTGAACAAATTTTCGAAATTAGTGAATGATTGTTTGCCAATTGTGTTTAAGTTTGTCAAATATGATCGTGTGATCTGACATTATTAGATTTCTTTTTAAAAGGGTTTTTGAAATCACAGGTCTATATCAACTACCACGCGTGCATTAAAGTTGGATATTTAACGTTGCATCAACAAAATGTAGCCACATTTATGCAGAATGGTCATAGAACGGGTGAAGGTTATTCCCGATATATTATTCAATTTAGAGTTCTACAATCCTTACAATCGTAAGACTAAAAACTTAATTCTCTATTTAGTTCAAATAGTTTATTTGGACGCCTTATACTATAATATATATTATTCTATATATCATATTGTAACTTTATTATTACACCATGCAACACATGTACTCTACTATATGATACTTACTGTATTATATTATTCTTTGATAACAAATCGAAAATGTTTCTTTTATACCCTTGAACAGATGGCTTTATATACTATACTCTACCGTATGTATGTTAAAAGACCATTTGACTTTAATAATTAATTATATACATATAATATATATTATATATTATATTATAGTTGAATATTTTTCTATTATACCTTATAACGCATGTTCTTATGTAGTATACAAAACATACACATTATATAATTATTATTATTATTATTATTATTATATTTTATCAAATCAGATAAATTCAGTAAATATATACAAATCTGTATATACGTGCATATACCCTGTAATGCAAGGCATTAACTAAGCTCATAATACCCAGTAAACTAAGTTGGTACAGGCATAGTAAGTGTATTTGTGCGGTGTGTGTGTGTGTGTGTGTCCTAGAATAGTACAGCCGAAACTGTTGACTGTTTGCTCTTCGCTCTCCACTCTCCACTGTCCTCTCACCACTCAACACTCTCATCTCTCTCTCTCTCTCTCTCTGCTAGACACTTCTGCTCTTCTTTATGTGCTGCCGCTGAGTGCTGAATGTAAACACGCGCAAGAAGCAGAAGACAAAGTGGAAGATGCTGAATATGGAGAAGAGGAGGAACAACAACAGATGAGTAAGAGCAAAGGCCACAAAAAGCACCGCAATTGACTTTTGTTTTTATTGGCGCAGTTATTATTCTTCTATTTATTTGCTCTTGTTTACCTATGATAATTGCTCTGTTTATTTTTAAAATAGCGCGCACAGTGGGCCCATTCGTGCTCTCACGATGACAAAAAAATTGAACAGAAAATATATTTCCTCTTTGTTATAAGTCCTAGAGCCTTTAACAGTAAACCAACTTTTTTCACCGATAAGTGTAGAAACATATGGAAAAACTGAATGAAGTATTTTTTTTAAAGTACCGAAAAATCAGATAAATGTATTTTTCAGGCTAAAACACTCTATTCCATGCATTTTTGATTCAAATCTTCAACCATCGCGTTGCTTTAGACAGATGTTGCAACATATTTGCACATTTATTCAGTTTATTTATTTATGTTTTTTTCCGAATTCTCTCTTTTAAGAAATTAGAATTGAAATCCGTAACAGTAGTAATTCGAACTCAAATTTTGATAGTTAAATTAATTAAAATAGACTTTCGGATAGGATATGCTAGATTTTTTTTTTGTCGCTGAAGACATTGAAAACCGAATAGATATTTACGGGAACTGGCTAAAAGACTATAAAAGTTTAATTTTTCTATCCCATTTTCTTCTGGCTAAAGATTGAATATTTATCGCAGAGTTGTGTGTATACTTATCGATTGTAAACTCAAAATGCAACACAGTGAAAAAGCAAGAGCCACAGAGAAAAAGATATTGATAAAGAGAGGTAGAGAGGTGTTTCATAATAGCTTATGCTATTATAATAGACATGTATGGGACCTCTTATTCACGTTGACACTAAAATTATGTCGCTGTAAACATATAGACATATTCACATATATGGATATATATATATGGATGTGTATACTTAAGATAAGCTATGTACACACACACACACACACACACACACACACACACACTGCCTCATGGTTATAGGTCAATAAGGATCTGAATGCTGATTATTGATACAAGCCCACAAAATTGACAGTATACAGATGTTGATTCTGATTCAGAATCTGATTCTGATGTTGTTGTTGTTGTTGTTAACCCTTTAGTGCCAGTGGTTTTGGGCGGCTGGTCGCATGAATGAATGAATGAATGAATGAATGAATGAATGAGCGAGTGGGCCAAAGATTCGGGGAAAGTTTTACCCGGCCAACGCTGTACAACATTTGTACAACGCCCAGCGCCAGACGCAATTTGTATGCAAATTTCATGAGAATCTCAACACATGCAAAAGCAACACAAGCAACAAAAACACAAAAAAAACACCAAAAAAAAAAAAAAGAACAGAAATAACAACAATATAATAAAAGATACAATAACAACAAATATAATACATGTAAAAAAACAAACACAAACAAAAAATTGACTACGCGAGGCGTAAATACAACATAAAAGAAAGCGAAGAGAGAGAGAGAGAGGAAGAAAGGAAGAGAAAGAGAGAGATAGGGGAAGAGAAAGAGAGATAAGTATAGAAAGAATGTGCATAAAGAACAAAACATTCAACTTAATAAGATATGGCAAAACAATTGAAAAGTTTCCTGGCGCCGCTCGCAACAGCCCACAGTGCACAAGAAGCGCAGAGAAAGAGAGAGAGAGAGAGTGAGAGGAAGAGATGAGAGAGAGACATAGAGGGAGAGAGAGTGGGAGAAAAAGAGAGCGAGCGAGAGTGTGTGCTCAAACAACGGTAAATGTCTTCAATTGCAGCACATGGGATGTAACATAAAAAAGTACACACACTCATACACTCACACACTCATACAGTCACATACTCATACACTCATACACTCACAACACTCACACATTTTAAGCCAAGCAAGGAATTAGTTAAGGCGTATGCCTGTGTGTGTGTGTGTGTGTGGCGTTATTAGCACAATTAAGTTCAAGATTAGCTGTGGGCGTGGCACGCATAAAACAAATAACAATAATAGTAAAAGAAAAAGTGAAATTAAAATGAAATGAAATCTACGTAAGCGCAACATTACGTTCCACTCACACTCACACTCACACTCACAGTCGCACTCTCACTCCCATTCCCCATTCCTCCATTCATCGCATTCGCTCTAACTCTCCCCCCTTCCATTGCCATCATTCGCACTCACTCTACGGCCTGTTCCCTCTCTCTGCCTCTCCCTCTCACTCACACTCCCTCTCTTCCATCTCCTTCATTCGTTCTTTGTTCTTTGTCTTTGTCTAGCTTACACTGCATGCGTGTGTGTGTGTGTGTGTGTGTTTGCAGTGTGACTGTGGCAGCACAAAAATACCAAACATACCAAAGCCACTTTCTATGCAAATTTTTATGTGTTAAATGCATTTTGTTGGATTTAACATTCTCGCTGATTTTTTGGTTTACATTTTTGCATACAAATGAAGCCTGCGCTGCTGCTGCTGCTGCTATTGCTGCTGCTGCTGCTATTGCTGCTGCTGCTACCGTTGATGCTGCCCTTCCCCTCTGGCTATGTTAGCAAGGGCTGGCCGCAAGGCGTGAGGATTCATTGTTGTGTGTGTGTGTGTGGGTGAAGCAATACATACTCACACACACACACACACTCACAAACACACACACACACTCACAAACACACACACACACACACACACAAATTAGAGGATTAAGTAGCTTGGCTGCTGCTGCTTCTTTATCTGCTTCGCTCTGCCGCTGGCAACGTCGACGTCGCTGTTAGCATTGAGGCTGCAGCCGCCATTTGGCTTCATGTTCATTGTCTTGCTCTAGACAAAGGCGAAAAAGCAGCAGCAGCAGCAACGATGACGGCGAAGGCGAAGACGAAGGCGAAGGCAGCGGCGAGACAATTACGCTAATTCGCCTGAAATTGTTTTGCATTTTCTTGGCGCTCTCCCATTTTGCTATGCAGCCCGTGTGTGTGTGTGAGTGTCATGTGTGTGTGTGCGAGAGAGAATATGTATGTGTGTGTTTGTGTGTGTGTGTGTGTGTGTGTGTGTGTGTGTGTGTGATCGAAATCTTTTTTGAAAGCGCTTCGTTTAAACAGTTAAATTTGATTGCGCTGTAAATAACAGACAGACAGCAGACACAACTTAACATGAATGCAAGTTAACATAATCGTGTGAGGTCAAATGCGTGTTATTTAACAGCCAAAGCCATAACCATAACATAGAAACGATCTGTATTTGGTTTTAGATCTAATTGGAAGCAGCAACAGCACTGCAGTCGAACGCACTCGACTGTGCGTATTTGAAATAACGAAATGAATGGAATTTGTGTCATGTATCGCATACAGTGGAGCAAAATTGGAGCAAACTTTGCGTGGCCATAACATTGTATCCAAAAGCCTTATAATAATGATTCGGCTGTCATTTTAAACAATAAACATTTAGCTATATTATTTTAAGAAACAAAATTAATTTTTTAAAATGTTACTCTATTATTCGCTTTTAAAAAAAAATAAAAAAAAAAAAAATCATTGACATAGCATTGGCATAAGAAAAACAAAATTTTAGGAATATTATTTTAATTTTGGTAAATTGTTTATAACCTTAGTAAGTCACTATGACTTACATAAAAGTCTGCTACAGTGATTAACAGCCTTGCCTTTCCGATATACATATAGAGAATACATTCTGTCAAATAATTACCCGGAAATTTGAAATAAAACACAAACAACTTGTCAATCATCTAAATTTATTATATCCCCTTCGAAATAGGCCCCTTCTGAAGCAATACACTTCTTCCAACGAACAATCCAATCATCGAAACACTTTTTGAAGCTATTATATATTCCGGGATGGCCTTTAGTTCTCGTTGCGATAGAAACTGCAAGTTAAAATCGAAGCCGAATTTGTAAAATATAAATATAACAGAATGTCCTTCTGGAATATTCATACATATGCCCGAATATATATCTGGAATATTCATATATGTGTTATATATGCCGAAGATTTGGCAAATAATTTGGCATTTTAGACAGTACAGATAACGAAGGAATGCATATTTATTTCTCCTAATCTCCAAATTATATATACACAGATTTACTTTTCACTTTGTCTTGATATGGTTTTAATAATTTGTTTATATTTTTTTTTGATTGAACTGGTAGATTCGATCTGCCTCTTGGAGGCGTCGCCATATGCTGTTCAAAGATGTCCGGCATGTTACTATGTTAGTGTAACTTTAGATTGTGTAATTATACTTTATACATTATTAATAATACATAGGTGAAAATAACACATATAGGTAAAATAACATATAGGCATAGAATTTTAAGAAGATTTTTTTCATTGTTATACCTTTGTATCTGAGAACATACAATACTAATTCAATAGAAATTGTTAAAAATAAACATTTAGTTAAAAAAAAAAAAAATAGATCCTCTCATATCATTCTACCTTAACTGTTTAGATCCGTCAGAATGTCAACATTGTTAACCTTTTTCTTCTGATATTATTTTACAGTGCAAAAACATCACAAATTAAAGCCTTTGGGGCTTGGAGTGGCATTGCTCATTAGCTTGCTACATTTGCCAATTGGCCAGAGTTGATTTATCATTGTTATCGCTGTTATCGGCGCGTACATTCATACATTCATACATTCATTCATTTTGTCTGTGTGCTTAATTTGAAAATCAATGTTACACATGAGTGCCCCAAGCATATGCAGTACTACAACGACCAAGTGTGGAACATGTTTTTGAATGTATACACCTGTGTGAGTATGATTGAGTGTGAGTGTGAGTGAGTGTGTGTTGTTTAGTCTGTGTTGCATTCACTTTTGATAGACTTTTCGGAGTAGGTAAATGCAGTCAAATGGCTATGCGCAGTTTGTGCATAATCCAATATGCAAAATCTAAGGCTTTGATCAATTTGGAGACCGTTAAGTATTCGATTAGGATTCATCCCCAGGTGGGCTAGTTTTTTGAATCCTATATTGCTGGGCACTATTTCGGCTTGTGTGAGTCCTTAAAGGGCATTGTATTAGGATATCATCAGCGCTCTCTCTCTTTCCCTGCGGTTGAGATCTTTTATATATTATATATTATAGTATATTATATAAGAAACAGATGATCTTACTTTTAATAAATTTGTACAATAAGAGATGGGATATTGTTTGGATATTATTATTGTATTATAATACAAATCATTTTTTATTTGTCCTGCATATTTTCAAACTCATCACACCCGACTGTAGCATTCGTTGCTGTTTGATATTATTGTACTTTTGTTGTTCTTTCATGTAATTTATTGTGTATTCGGACCAATCATTAAACATAATGAGAGTTAAATATATATATATATATATATATATATATATCTATATATTGTTGATGTGTCGAGTGGGTGAATTGAATGAAGTATGGCAATGTTGCGGTGTCAGAACTAGTTATAATTATGTTAATGGCACATGTCAGATGAAATTAAATGTTGGTTTCAATTCATTAGACATGCATGTTAAAATGCCCGCCCAATATTTCTAGCATATCGTATGTTCATGTCGTTTATTTTGTGTTTTTTTATTTGGAAATCTTTTGCGTGGATGACCAATGATGTGGTTTGACATTAATGCGTAGGAACAACTAACTAATATACAGTGTTTATTTGCAATTTCACCATTATTTCAGCTAGCAATTGTTTAGAGTTTCTTTCTTTTGATACCGAAAATACTTTAAAATTAGCTCTGAAACGCATGCTATTGCGTAACAGCTTGAGCTGCATAGAAAGATGCTTTTAAATTTGATTTACAGCGATATAATATCATATATTATATATATTATATACTTTCACTTAAATGTATATATAAATACGGAGAACATTCTCTCTGTTCAGTTCAAGAACTTTCGTATAGAATTTGCTGAGATTTCATTTGTTTTTTGTTTTTTCTTGTTGTCACATCTAACAGATAAATTTCATTATGTTCGATCAACGACGTTGGACTTTCTTTTTCACAGTGAATTTTTCATATTTTGTCAGAGCGAATTTTCCATTTGCCATTTACCATTTGCCATTTCCCATTTTCCATTTCCCATTTTTGTAGTTAATTCAACGGTATGGAAACAATCGCTGCGCTTTAACAGTTACAACAGCCGCCGCACGCTCTCGGGGAATTGGTGGATATATGTGGCAGTTGGGGCAGCTAATGGTGGCTGTGGCAGAGGAGGTGAGGGGGTGGCTAGGCACAACCGACTGCCGTCCGACTGGTGGCAAAAGGGGCAAGTGGTAAGGCGGCGGGCGACCGTAAGTGGATGGGGGCATTTTGGTTTTTGGCAGTTGGTTACAGCGATTGAATTTAATTAGCTTATCATGAAAGCGTATTTCACATAAATTTATCAAAATTGCTTTACACAACACCAGCAAAGGGAGTGGGGGTAGTCGAGGGCAATCGGGGGTAGACAGGGGTACAGCGGCATTTGCCATCATATCTATATGCGGTTCAGAGCCTTAACCAGGGGGTAGCAGCACTGTGTGCTAGAAGGAGTGGGTGTAGAGAGGGGGCGGATGATGCTAAGGGTGAGGGTTAGGGTGTGTGTGCGGGCTGTGGCGTTTTATGCAGGGTGCTGGGGTGCTGGGGTGCTGGGGTGTTGGGTGTTGGCCAAATTGCATTACGGTTCGCCCATTAAACTGATAAAAACAAGAATCGAGTTGAGTTGTGTTGAGTCTGGTGACACTTTAAACTTGCTCAGTGAGAGAGAGAAATAGAGAGAGAGAGAGAGAAAGAGAGAGAGGGAGAAAGACAAAGCGAATAAGAGGAGCTGAAAATTAAATTTATAAACGCACATTACAACGCATACACTTCACAGCACTCAAAAGCTGAGTGAGAGCCACGCTGCTCCAGAGGGTTGCTTGTGGGCGGGTGTGTGGGCGGTGGCTTGGTCACCCGATTGTTGGCTCTACATTTGGTGGTTACTTGAAGGTCGCATAAAAAGTTGAAGTAGTAACTGGAGGAGTATTCGGATGTAGTAGTACAAGTTGAAGTACAACTAGAAATAGTAGAATAATATCATGCTCTTTTGTTCTCAAATGGCAAACAATCAATATCTCTCTCTTCACATAGAGAGAGAGAGAGAGAGAGTGAGAGAGAGAGAGAGAGATAGATAGAAAGAGAAAGTTGGGAAAGTGCTAAATGTACTATTTTTAATCATCCTTCATCTAATGTATAGAAAAATATGAATGAAAATTGAAAAACTAAGCAGCAGCTGATAAAACTGCTTAAATATTTTTAGACCCTGTGTTTAAAAAACACAAAATGGTCTGTTAGTTTTGTGCAAAGTTAATTTGTGTATAACGGGCATACCTCACAAAGTATATATATTCTTGATCAGGAAGAGAAGCCGAGTCAATTGAGCCATGTCCGTCTGTCCGTCCGTCTGTATAAACATCTAGATTTCGGAAACTATAAGAGCTACAGTCTTCATATTTGGCACGAACTCTGCTTTTGCTTGCAGGCAGATGAAGTTTGTTTCAAATGTTGAAAAACCTCCTCCACTCCTGAGATATTGGGAATAATTGAAAACCACAATAACAGGCGCTATTTTGAAGCTAAAACGTAGTGTTTTGGCACATATGTTATAAAATTCATTATACACATAGTTGCATATTCAAATTGGGTGGATACCTTACAAGGTGTATTTTTAAAGCTAGATCGCTTTGAGTTGCAACAACATACTATAACCAAAATTACATTACATACCAACTTAACGATTATTGATACCGATTACTGCTTAACTAATTCGATTATCGATATTAACTAAAGAAATCCATTATCGATTATACAGCGCCGAAACATTATACTGCACTTAAAATACTAAACACAGGGTCCCTACTGTCAGGCCAATCCCCACTGTTGTATATATGTATATTTATATTTTGGTTTTTTATTTTTAAATGTATATTTACAGCCATGCATACTATGTAAAACTATTCATTAAAATACATGTGATTAAAAAGTGCTTAAAATTAACTTAGTTCGAGTCAAAGCAAAGCTGTAAATTGAAAGTTAACTAAGTAGCATATTATGTTTGAAAAAAAAAAACACTTCGAAATGAAAGCAAATGCACAGGTGCGTGTGTGTGTGTGTATATATAAGTGAGTGTGAGTGTGTGTGAGTAAGTGAGTGTGTGAGTGTTCGCTTCCGCCTTATCGCCCTATCGAACGCTTTGATAGCCGGCGAACTGTGCTAATTGATAAGCCATTGCTAATCGATTGTTTGCCCAAAAACAACAAAACCTCATAAATGTCTAGGCTTCTTTATGTATATACAGTTGACTCTCGATAATTCGAACCTTCGCTAATTCAAACCTCTCATTAATTCAAAGCTAGCACGAGTTCTATACAAATTCACTTGATATTTCGAACTTTATCCATACATTTTTATGTTCTCGGTAATTCGAACCAAAAATTTAGTGGCATTAAAAAAAACACGCTATAATTGGAAGTTGAAGAGAAAAATAGGCTGAATGATTGTAAGTAAATTTTGATAGAAGTCCACAAACACATGTGCTGAGTTGCCAATATTTTCAGGATTCTTGAGTTAAACAGAATTAAACAGAACAACGCGTTATGGGTTTTTTAGTTTTGCTTCAGTAACTGTTGGTCTTTCGTCAGTATACAAAATTTGTGTAAGATCAGTTATTGAGCATTTTTTTTGGGAAAATTAATTAGACCAAATAGTATTCATTTGTATATACATGAATGTATGTAACATATAAACCTCTTAGCTTTTGTATGGAATAAAATTTTGTCTCTAAACTTTATAGAACACGAACCATTTGATAATTCAAACTCTCGATAATTCAAAGTATTTTGAAGGTACCCTGGAGGTTCGAATTATCGAGAGTCGACTGTATATATATATACCTTTATAGGAGTACCATATACACATGTCTATAGCCTTACTTATTTTTGTTGCTTTGCTGCTTTTTGCCATTGAAGCGCATTGAAATTGCCGTGTAAGTGGAGCCTTGCCTTGTTAAGCCTAATAGGCGCCCCTATAATCCCGCTCTAATTGCCACCTAGGCAACCTTTGGGTCGGGCACGCTGCCGCCCATGCACACACACACACACATACATTGAAACACACACACTCGCATACTATTTGTCTACTGCGCGCGTTCATTTGTAGTGTCAATGCGATTATGATGATTATGTCGCTTCACGTGCTGCACATACACATACAACCGCTCACACAGATACACACAGAGATACACACACACTGACACACACACTGACACACACACTGACACACACACTGCCAATTGTTGGGCAACTGCAAAAGTGAAGCTCGCTGCCCACGCCTGATGTGCTCTCTCTTTCTCCCTATCTCACTCTCTCTCTCTCTCTCTCTCTCTCTCTCTCTCTCTCTCTTTCTCTCTTTGTGTGGAATTGTAGCCATTGGGGCGTGAAATTACATTGAAAATTTAATTGTGCATACGAAGTGCAGGACGCTGTGCATTAGATACGCGAAATTTCGCCACATAAATTAAAATGCAGCCACATGCACTAAATCCTCCATGTGAGTGTGCGAGTGTGAGTGTGAGTGTGAGTGTGAGTGAGTGTTAGTGAGTGTGTGTGAGTGTCTCACATTCATTTCCATACTCACATCACTCACACTCACAAGCAAAGTTGCTTAACGTTTCACAAATTCCTTTTGCTTGAGGTCTTCTCTCTCTTTATCTATCTCTCACTGTCTCTCTCTCTCTCACTGTCTCTCTCTCTCTCTCTCTGTGTTTTAGTTGCATTCCTTTACTGCTGC
>JBANCZ010000545.1:25000-33597 GCA_037040025.1 Sphaerogastrella javana
GTATGACATTCAGACTGTTTTGTAGACGTCGCTCTACTGTTCGTAATTTGAGTACCTTAACTACCTATATAAGGTTTAGCTACACCCACAGTCATTGGGAAATTTTCTATTCTATTGAAGAGTATAATTAAAAATGAATGTTAATTCCGTTTTTGCGAATGTTGCGAATTAGATTATCTGAATACAGCTGAATATTTTTACAAATGGGCATGGAAAATGTTCAGATTCCATCGTACTATTTATTGAGCTATAAAGGAACATTGCGGATAAGATATAGTATAATCCGACTATAGTATACAAATCCAACGTTTCCTGGTCTAATAAATCAATACACTACGATAGTGAAGCACTTGATATACGCTTGTCTATGTTTATAATTGCTGGTATGGGTAGTATGAGTATATCTGTATATTTATGTTACTTAGAATAATATTCATATAAACATTTAGTTTATGGTAGAACGTAATTACTTTAATAATTCAATACAAGGCTATAATGAAGTTCGCATTGTTTGTCGTGTCTTCATTGAAGGTTCAGCGGTATGTGTAACTATTATAACATTCATATAGATAGACTCAACCTCCTGCTCATACTCATACCCAGAATAGCATAATTATTTGAGCTCTTGTGCAGTGTTGTGTGTTGGAATGCAATTAATTGATAATCGTATCGAGGAGTTAATAGTAATCTACTTAGGCTGTTTTACCATTGCATTGAGTGTAGTAGTAGTAGGCACTTTCGAATACAATGAGTGCACTCACATACATACACACAGCGTACGTTGAACGTATGTGTATGTATATGTAAAGAACAATACACGCAATGAGCAAATACTCAAAGTGCTTATTCTTACTTAGTCAATTGCTATTGAACCGTTGTCACTTACATCGGATTACGGCATGTGCATATGGGCATGAATATTCATACTCCATATACAAGCACTCATACGCCAATGCACCTACTCACTCACACACTCACGCACTCACCTATTCACGCTGTTTATCTGCTATTGCATGACTATCGCATGAGTATGCTTATACGTTCATATATGAGTACTGTGAGTCTGACTGCCTCTGATAGTGGGTATTATGTATTTATTAAGCTCAACGACTTTCGTATTGCTGCATCGCATGATTATTTCTACTTGCAGCGCTCTTCATACTCGATTCAAAGAAAATGATTCAACAGCAAAATGAATAAAAGAAAAAAAAAAATTGTATATTTATTTATTTACACATTCAAACGAACAAAGAAACGATGAATGCAACTCGCACAACCGTTTAGCGATTACGACGGACATTAGTTACCGTCAGTCATTATTCACACTCCCACACAATCGCACTCACACTCACACTCACTAACTCATACTTATATTCGCAATCGTAATAGCAAACGCAATCGCAATCGCAATCGCAATCACAATCGCATTCACTTCACATTCATATTCGTTGTTGTGTTTGTTTTTCATACCTAAGCGATTAGTGAGTATCTGTAGTAGTAATAACACGACGTGAGGCGATTATATTTTATCATTATTAGACACCCACTCTTTCGCTCTCTCCCTCTTTATTTTTGCACACTTTCCCTTCCTCTCTCTCTATCTATCTCTCTATTGCTTTATCTTCATACAATAATGCAGCTACTACCACATATGAGCTTGTTTTTAAATCAAAATTCTCGGCTAGTCAGTACCCTACATAATATATATTGAAAATTTTATGTCTCAACTAAAATAACCTATTTAGTACATATTTATTTCTCTATTTACAAATGAAACACTAACTAATATATGACAATTTATAAAGAGCAAATAATAGGAATCGCACGTCTATAAATAAATGCTATAAAATATAACAGCCGACTAACTAATTAAGTTAACACAACTCAGTGAAGCTGTAAAAAGTAGAAGCTATAGCCTTGACTAAGCGATGAGCTCACTAATTAGTATTTCATTATAGTGCATAAATATATAAACATATACTGCACATAATAGAAACAAACAAATGTATTTGAAATTGTCACAAAATTTTATCAATAAATTCATCTAAAATTAAAATTTAATTTGGCTTCGCATTGATAGTACACCTTGTAAACAAGAAGCAGAATCAAATTTACAAAATAAATATTTAAGTATGTTCGAAAAATCGAAGATAATACTAAATTGAAATTTTGTATTCTATTAATTTTGTTAGGGTTGCTATTGAATACCCTATTTGCGATTTAAGGAGTCTAGTGGAAAATATCTACCCTATGCCATTCCGAGTATTATTTTATAGATTTAGTCTATTACTGTTTGTAATTAGCGAGTTGTGCAAAATGCTTATTATGACGCGATCCGTCATATTTACCCCTCGCACAGAGGCATCTGTTCGGGTGCCCAGGGGTTGTGGGGAAACACACGCGAGCCACGCAACCGGCAAAAGATTAAGAGATCTTGATAAACAAAACTAAACGAATAAACAAACAAAAACATTGCAAAAACACAAACGGTAAACAGAGACAGGGAAAATGAGAGCGGTAAAAGTAAACATGTAGTATAAGCTTATGTAGTTTGTTGTATATGAACATATATAAAAAAATGTGCGAAAAAAATTCTTATCTAATGATCGATAATGATGGGCGGTAACCGCGGCAGTGAAGGAAATGCATTGCCGGTAAACATATGGCCCGAACCGAACCCACGCGAATCGATACGAGTCGTATTCGCAGCGAACCGAAGCTGCCGCACACATAGCTAAAGCTCTGCTACCGGCAAAAGTCGGACGACGTGACCAGACGCACATAGAACACACTCTAGTAAGAGCACCCAAATACAACAACAACAACAACAACAACAACAAAAACCACAAACAGCAGAATAAAAGCTCTCTAGGGGGATTGGGAATGGTACTTCTAGCTGGAGTCGCTTCCCGTTGCGCCTAACGCCTATATAAAGCGTCATGCAGGGCCTGCGACTCGCGCATAGTGCAATTACCTATACCCGGCATCAGACGCCTTCAACGCTGTGAATAAAAACGATAAATTCGAGGCACAACCATTTTTGATATAGCTCAATATGTGGACCAAGATTGCGATTAGCGGTGCCCTGGCTGTGATGGGTGGTGCACTCTACGTGAGCGTCGTGGACAACTTTGCGTATGTGGATCGCTCCTTAGAGGTCGCCATGCCCAAGGAGAAACGTCATGTGGCTAAAGAATAGATCGCCCAAATTCTGGATCATAGAAAGAGGAACTTGTTCAGATTTGTTTATGCAACAAATGGAACTAGTTCAGTGCTAGTATATGTCTATTGTATTATGGAATACGTCGCTCTTCAAGCTTGTGTATTTTTGCGTGTGAACCACAAGCGTGAATCAGTGATAGAGTACCAGTGCCCAGACGATCAACAAGAGCCAGTCGAAGGCCTAGCTTTAAATTATTTATAATCTTTTTTTTTTTTTGGATTTACCTTTTTTTTTTGTGCTGAAATAAGTTCCTATGATTATGTGTAACCACTACAAATAGTAATTATAGCAATCAAGTTATATAATAGCAATATATATATATATATAAAATACATATTATTTTAATGAAAATTTTGGAAATGAAATTATCCCCCTATATATTATATTACACTATATGTAGTATTTTATTATACTATAGATAGTATTTCTATAGTTGAGGGCTATGGTCCAAGAAGTTTAAGATCCCTTATTTCTATTTTAATGATTTCTAATGATATTTGGATCTAAATACTTGATGCGATTCAATGGAAAAGCAACAAATGTTCAAACTACCCGTGAAATACAGTGTAGCAAATGCCAGCAACTTTTTTACGACCATAGATTTATGTGGAATTTTTTATGAACTGCAAGCAATGCATGGAGGATATATAGTATATATGCTATATATATAGTGTTTATCGATATATATATATGTATATGTGAAGTTTGTACGATTCGATGTTTCGTTTCGATATCTAGTATTTAACAATTTGCCATCAAATCGAATGTTTTTTATTGGTATATTAATCGTATTATGCATACATATAGTTGGTATTTATATGCATGTATAGTATGTATAGAATAATATATATATTTACATATATATAGAGAGAATGTGCGGAGACTGAATCACTCTCTGTAGACAAACTCTCTGTTGCACCCTCTCTATGTCTCTCCCTCGCTCTCTCTGCTTGTATGTTTTCCTCTCTCTCTCAGCTCTTTTTCGTCTAACCTCAGCCACATGGGTGGGTGGGTAGCAGCGGGTTCTGTGTGTAGTTAGCAGAAATCTGTGGGCCCACTAAAAATGACTGGCAAGCCGCAAATACTTTGTCAGGATCAAGTTGACACTCGTTTGGTCGTTGGCCGGTCATAAGCTCGCTCCCGCCTGACCGTCCCGCATCCGACCATCCGACCATTCCGACCATTTCGTTTGCACTGCATTGGGCTCTGTGCTGGCTCTGTAGGCCGCCGCCGCACGCATTTGACACTCTTTTTTTTGTGCACACACACACACACACACACACACACGCATAGCAGAGAGATAGAGAGAGCTGTCATGTGTGTGTGTATGTGGAGGCATTTTGGCAGAACAGATTGCTGAAGATTTGATTTTGGGCAGCTACCCAGTGGCCAGCACACAATCGTTAATCTAATGAAAGACGACATCCACTGGGTGAACAGCAGCAGCAGCAGCAGCAGCAGCAGCAGCATCAGTAATAGTAAAGGCAGCAGGAGGAGAATCCGGAGCATTGCCTTCATCCGCTTTTGCTCTGCGGCTGTTTGCTAATCATTCATCATTCTCCGTACTAGTTTTTTTCGTTTTTTCTTTTTGTTTTTCTTTTTTCTTTTTTTTTTTGGGTTCTGGCCAACTGCTGATGAATAAGCGGCAAGTAAAACAAGGCAGCTTAAAGGGGGCGTGGCTGTCACTGCTACTGTGTACACAGCCTCAATGACTGTGTGGCATGGTCAAGTGTTTCATTTTCGGAACTGGAAACTGCACCTGGTCAAAGTTCAATCGCTCGTTCTGTGTCGGCTTACCATAATACACACATACACGTAGAGACAGAGATAGACGATGAGAATGAGAAAATGAGAGATTGATAAAAACACACACTCTGAGAGAGAGTATAGCCTGCATTTTGGGCCAGTGGATGTCGCCCACTTGTCGCGAGCCTACCAATAAAATTTGATTAGCCCCAAATCCTTTAGCACTCAAAGATGAAGCCAGCCAAAAGGGCCCCTGCAATATGAGAATTTATGTTGTGCCCCACAGATATAGCTACAGATTGAGATTGAGATTCAGATTCTCTACTCAACTACCCACCGCCCTCTACTCCACGGTCCGCAGGCCTCAGTTCATAGTCCACAGTCCACAGCCCACAGTCCACAGTCCTCAGTCCAAAGTCTATAATCGAGTAAGAGATACACAGCGAGAGAGGGTGTTGGGTGTGTGGAGCTAAACAGTATTGTATATTCATGGGCAACTTGCAACTCAGCAGCTCGAGGCTGTGGACATGCTACAACGTGGTACACTGGTTGCCCATGGTTGCCCGGAGGCCGAGCCGGCCAACTTGGGTTAATTTACATTATAAACTTTGAATATTTTATTGTTTGTCTAGGAAAGGACACAGCTGGCGGCGGGCGCCAGTTCATGAGTGCTTCTCTGTCTCTCCTCTCCTCTCCTCTCCCATCTCTCTTACTCTCTTTCACTTACTCCCACACTTTGGATACCTCTCTCACTCGGCGTGTGGGTGCTGGGCCTAGGCCTTTAAGCTTCGATTGCGGCGCTGCGGCGTGAACTGCTGGCCAAACCACATTTATTGACACTTTGTGATACAGTGGGTAAGCGAGAGATCCAATGGAAGAGAGGGAGACTGAAAGACAGAGTGAAAGACAGACAACTATAGAGCAAGACAAGGACACTGTGGTCGAGCGGGTCCTGTGCCGTTGTGCTTGCAGCATGACTTTTGATGTTGCGCTGCTCTGATTTAATGACAAGCATAAACATTTTTGTTCAAATTATGAGTGTTCACTGTTGCCCTTTATCTCCCTGTCTCTCCTATCCGTCCCAGTCTCCTTTTTTCTCTGTCTATCGTCTCGCTTCAACTTTCGGGTTGTCATCATGGTCCTTATCATGGTCGTCGTCGTTGTGCTGTTCAGCATTAACATTAGCATTGCTCTTTCCATTGGCACTTGCTTGTTAAGCTTTCAGGCATCAAGTTACTAAATAATTAAACAATTTCCCGTTGCCAGCTCGTAAACCAAATCAACCGCAGTTTTATGGCAAGGGTTGCACTACCTTATAGGGGTTGTTAGGGACGGTTGCGAGTGATGCACGAGAGATGGGGCTCGGACAGTGTAAATATGTATTATTGCAAGCAGTAAAGCCCATATTCGTTACTATAAGCTTCATCTTGTGCTATAAAGTTCGTTATAATAATACCATTTCAAATGTCCTGCTCTAAAAAAATATTGGGGTTAGCGACATCAAACTTGGTGTGTAAATAGGTGTATTCCTTAAGTTCAAATTAAAATGATTGCCTATTACTAAAATTGACTATGACACTATAATAAGCAAAGATATCACTGAACTATTTGAAACCACATAAAATTTAGTTTGCTATGTGCTAATGTGTATTTCATTCTCTAAAATATTATACTTTAAAGAATTTAAAAGCTATATTTACAATTTCTAGATCTTATACCATATATAATAAGATTATATAATTATATGTTACTGTTTTATAACCAAAACCAGCCCTAGTGGTTTAAGCTATGCTCTGCCTTAGTCTGCAGCCCTATCAATGCTGTTGGCTTTTTCTCACTTGGCTAGAACCACTTAGATGCGGCTTTCCTTGGCGCATTTGCCACAATTCAGTTTGGAAATGCTAGTTTATTGTTTTTATACGTTTTGCTTTCGAGTTGCGTTGCCTCTGCCGCATGCCACATGCCGCATGCCGCATGCCGCATGCCGATTGCCACTTCGAGTGGCACGTTTGATGAAATTTTTGTGTAATAAGCTGTAACACCCTTTCGCATAGTTTTGAGCCAGCGCCCTTGGGGCGACAGTGGTAATAAAATTATTAGACAATTTAAGCTCGTTGCACTTTGTTTCTGTTTTTGTTTTTATTTTTGGGTGCTGCTAATCCCAGAACGTGAGGTCAGTAGCAGCACCCTTATACTACCGTCTACGACGAACTCTACTTACTACGTACTACCACCTTTTACTTGTTTGTATAAATAATTTATATACTTTTTTCTTGGCAAGAAAAAGGATTTGCGCTCTTTAGCTGTCTGCCTATGGCTCTCTATCTAATCAACCCAGCTCAACCCCATAGAACCCCATAGCGACCCATACCTGCAAGTGCGCTCAACTCAACTATTAGCAAAGAAGAGAAAAGTCATTTAAAGAAATGTTTTATTATCGTGGCATCGCATCGAAATTAGCCATAGAAAAGTGGCATAAAATGTTTGGGGAAAATGCATGGAATTCTCGCATAATAAATTATAATGCAAATCCGCGCTTAAGATCACAACAACAGCGCCGGAAAAGCGATGCCAAAAAGCGGCGAAAAACGAACGAAAAAAAAAAAACGAAAAAACGGAAAACAGGAAAAACTGCCACTTAATGTGCCCCACTTGACTGGGCCGAGTTTTTGCTCATTTTTTGTTCGGTATTTCTTTTTGTGGCCGCCATTTAAAATGATAAAAATCGCAAACAATTTTTGTACGGACCGCACAGTCGACAATGACAAAATGCCACACACACACACACACACACAAAAACATATACATACATACTATATACATATAGATCTATCTGTGTATTCGTTGCATAATAGTGGACAGTTTTCTGCGGGTTGTGCATATTATACACAGTATCGAGTATCTGCTAGAATGCCGGCAGCTACTTAAGCTGGCAATTTGTAATGCTTCGCTCTCAACAAACAATCAATCAATCGAACAGATTGCTCAGATAGCACAGATATGTACATCAGATTCATGTAAATATATATGTATGTATGTGTAACAAGCAATGCTATAATTAATCTGTGATGGTTTCATCTGTCACAAAAAACTGTTCCATTCGACTGATGTTCATGAAATGTTATCAAGAAAAATAACTCATTTTCGATCAAATATATATATTTCTTTTATACTATCTATATAGAATTATAATACATACAACTTTATATTTAGATCGATTTCTTAAAATTAGTCAGAGGTCTGTCCAAAACAATTCTATAATTAATCAATTATGGTTTCATGTGTCATTCGACTGATTCGACTACAGGTAGTTATAATTTTCGATCAAATATATAAAATTCTATTATACAATCTATTCAAATAAAAGTATATATTAAGATCGATTTACTTAAAAGTAGTCAAAAGGTACATCTCAAATAATACAATAATTAATTTGTTACTGTTTCATCTGTCACAAAAAACTGTTCCATTCGACTGATGTTTATGAAATCTTGTCAAGAAGAAGAACTATATGTAGTCTTCATTTTCGATTTAATATATATATTTCTTCTCTACTATCTATAGTAATTTATTATACATATATATTTGCATCGATTTAATTAAAAATAGTCAAAGATCTATCTAAAAC
>JBANCZ010000546.1:0-33589 GCA_037040025.1 Sphaerogastrella javana
ATTATTATCTATCTTTTATGTGCATTTCAAATGAAATTAATCTCTGGCTGACTAAGCTTCATTTCTGCCATAAAACATTATGTTGTAGCCATCAGATCTTTGCAGTTTTATCGCACTTATGCACAAATGACAGCGAGTACAATACTAAAAAAAAGCCAAAAAAGTATATATAAATACATATATATATATATATATATATTTAATTATAAATGCATCGCATCGCATCGCATTGGGGCAAAATTGCTTTGTTTCGCAATGTTTTGCTACGGATTTTCACATCTGTTTTTCGTGTAGGAAAACGCATAAATTTGGTAAATGCTGTGCAAATAAATTATCAGCATATTTTTGTTAGTCTCGCATAATTTATGTAACTCGATTTTTTTTTTAATTAAAATGTTTACCGCGCACAAGAAACCAAAAAGAACATACAACAAATACAAAAACTGAAAAACGAAAAATGAGAAAAAAGAAAATACTGAAAATTTGCATCTGTTATTATTTATATATTTCACTGTATTTTTTTTATGGGCTTGTTTTTTGGCATATTTTTCTTACATTTCGCAAAATGCAAAATCAACAGCAAAGCGGCACAAAGACACACAGACAAACGGACGGACGGAGAGACAGACAGGCAGATGTTAAAAACCCGCTTTTGAGACGCGTTTTCACGAATTTTGTGCTGCAGCATTTTCCATCCCAAAACAAACTTTTCTCTTTGGTCTCATTCTTCCGCTGCTGCTGCTGCTGCTGCTTTGTTTCCCAAGCTTTTCTTTTTATGCTTTGACGGCCACAAAGGACACACAAGCATCATGTCGCCTAAGCAGAGCACAGGAAACAGGAAAAAGGAAAAATCACTGGCAATTTGCATAAGATACAATTGAGTGAGTGTCGTCGTTGTCGTCGGCGCTTTTCTTTATTTTCCTGCGCATTATTTCCCTTTTGTACGCTCGTGTAATGAATTATCATATTTCATGTGGCTTCCACTCGAAACTCTCACACACACACATACTCCAACAAAACAATCCCAAATGTTTGCATTCAAATTTGTGACCCACACGCACCCATAAAAAAAAGAGCAAAGAAAAGAAAAAAAAAATACATCCACTGGGCCTCTGCAGAAGTGAAGGCGAAGTGTGACCAAGCCGCAAAAAATGAGTTACACAAACGAAATGCCGCAAAAGTATGCAATAAAAACACAACAAGCCACGTTACTGCCATACGAAAGAAGAGTATCATAGACTAAGCAATACCTTTCCCGCAAAACCCTTTAGCTTGAAATTAAAGTAGCTAAATAATTCTAAAAAAAATATATATAAGTTCTGCAAATAACACACATCTCCATTTCGTAAATTATTTTGATGTTTTTAACCCCATTTGACATTTAATTCGCATCGCTCAAGAATCTCTTTCATCTATCGCCCAGGGTATTACAGGAAATACAAATGTACCATATACTGTAGAAATACACAAGAGTCTCAGTTGATGACAAGCGGGGAGAGGGAAGAGCGGAGGCTTCATGGAACTAAACAGATGGAGGCAAATATAATTCATGAAAATAAACGTATATCTAAAATAAAAGTAAAGCTGTTATGCCATAACAAAGTCGAGAGTCGAGATTGAGTATAGCAAAAGGAGTTGCTTGTAGTGAGTAGAAGAGTCCTTGGGTTCTTGAGGTTTTTTTTCGTATTTCATTTTTTTTGTCTGTTTTCTTGGTCTCTTGATTTGGGTCGTGGCAAGGACTTAGCGGCTTAGTCGCTGTATGGCTACTGTACTTTTGTGTTTGTTGTTCTTATTATTATTATTATTATTATGGTCCAGTAGTTGCTGCTGCTTTTGCTGCTGCTGCTGCTACAGCATCACAGCCAAAAATGACAGTAAAAATATGTCAGCCAACTTCCATTGTACGAGTAAATTTCAGCTTTTTCCGCCCTCGCTGCAACAATCTGGGCAAACTTCCCTCGTTTTTGGACTGTCTACTGTCCATCTGTTTCTGTTTCTATCTCTGTCTGTGTATCTGTCGCCATATCTGTCTCATTCTGTTGCTGTTTCTTTTGAAATATGCTTTGCTGCAGCTTTTATAAACTCTCTTCTGTCTCTCTGTCTCTCGCTCTGTATGTCTCTATTGTCCACTTGTCCAACTTATACTTTTGTTGCTGTCGCTTGTCGCTTGTCGCTGAACATTTCATTCATTTGTTTTGCGGTTTTGCTACAGCTTACAAGCTGCACTTTTCCATTTGCACTCTCCACCGTGATATGGCTGCTGTTGTGCATTTTTTTCGCGCTTGTTTTTACAGTTGTGCTTTATGTTAGACATGCCACGCCCATTCGCTAATGTTTTGTTAACATTTTCATAAATTTTCACAGCTTTTGCCAAGCTGAGCTTAACTCATGTCCTGCCATACCAGACCAGGTCAGGCCGCTCTGCAGACGGCCGTAAAGCAAACGCTTGGATTACTCACATATCATAAAACAGACTGGCAGCACACTTCATACCAAACACCGCCCCGCCCCGCCCCGCCCCTTCTAACATCTCTCTAGCCCCACAGGCCACTTGCATTTGCCCTCAACTGATGCTGGCTGGCTTCAAATTACACGCTTGTTACTCATGCAACATTCGCCACTCTGCGCTCCCCGCCAACTTGGCTAACAATTGCACAAAAAATAGAAGAAAAAAAGAAATAGCATTGAAAACAATATGCATGAAACCCATATAAAGCATATGTGAATGCTGGCAAAGAACTGTGCAACATTTGCGTGTGGCAGGGGCAATGAGGCAGAGGAGAACGTGGCAACCGCAGCGCAGTCATTCGTTTGCTGCCTTTCGATTTGAAAATTGCATAACAATTCGCCAGTTGCCGGAACACTTCAAGCCAGTTGCTGTGGGGCTACACCCAAACGGGGGAAGGGCGGGGCCACATTGCAAGCTGGCCATAAAGCCAACTTAAAGTCGGCTAACATTATGTCAAAAACTCTAACAGATTGCATTTGAAAATACAATTCAATGCAGAGAATGCTTTACTTAAAATGGAATTTAAATAAATGTCTAGATTTTTATAGCAATTGTTTATTGAATTTGACTTTTTCATTTAGTTTAAATATTTCTCCAGTTTATAAAACATTCTATATGATTTATGGCATAAACAAATGTTCTATTGAATTTTAATAGTGCTGCTATAATAGCTAACAAACTGTTATACTTTGCAAACAATCTGAAAAATTGTTTCAATTTTTTTATTATGATACATAAACAGCTAAGCTATTTTGGCCAAACTTCTTTCAACGTACTCCTGCTTCTTATCTTTCCACTCTTTGCCACAATATCTCTGCTTTCCAAGGACTCAAAACTCTCTTACCCTCTCTTTATCTCTGTTTCTCTTTCTTACATCCTCTGGAGAGCTAAAAGTACAACTGTTTTGTTGTTTTTTTTTTTTTGCGTATACGCAACGTTGCCTCACTTTTCAGAATGTTTTTCATCATAATGGTCTTCTTCATTTCCTTTCCCTTCACCCACCCTCTCGCTCGCACCCATCGGTTTTCCCTCTACTGCGTTTTATGGTGATTTTTAGTATTATTGCAATGCAATTTTAAACGGCAAACATTTTGTAGCTGTCCGCGAAGTGTTCAACTTTTTGGATGGACTTGCCGTCTTCAACTCGTTCTTGCTCTTTCTCCCTCTCTTCCACTATCCTTTTCTAGCTAAGTTTTTTATTATTGTGCGTGTGTGTGTGTGTGTGTGTATTTTTTCAATGCAAAATGGAAAAATTACTTTCATTTTCCTCGGAATTGGTTTTACAAGCAGCAGAAAAGCAAAAGCCAAGTTACAAAACTTGAGCCAAAAACAAGCAACAAAAAGGCAAAACTTTTCGTCGCTTTCCTACATCTCTTTTTCTTCTGTTTATTTTCATTTTTTTTTTGTTTTTCTTCTTTTTTTTTCAGTTGCTCAAAGTGAAAAATGTAACAGCATGCCGTATCCCCCGTTTTCCACTTAGCTGCCTGGCCCATCAGTCCTGTTGCATTGCAATACTCAGCTGGGAAGGCTCACAGCTCTGAGTCACTGTTGCAGTTCCGCTGCTGTTGCTGTTGCTGTTGCTGTCGTTGTTGTTGTTGTTGATCCTCTCGTGCAATATATGCAATGCAAAAGTTTTTAATTTAGCGCCAACTTAGCGCTGAGACTTACAACGCAAAGCAACTGGAAGAAAAATGACAGAGAAACAGCAGTCGGTTGGTCCGAAAGAGACAGAGAGAAAGCTCAGTACTCAGTTTTCCCTGAAATATGCTTTAAAAAATAATCAACTCGCTCAGATTGCTGCCAGCTGGCAGCTGCTCTGATGCTGCTGGGGCTGCTTGCCCAACTAATTCCCCTAGCTGCACTTTACGAAAACAACAACAATAATAACAACAATAACAACAACCCCGACTAGGCTCTGGCATTGCTTTTTGCGGCTCCTCTTGCTGCTGGTACTGCTGCTGATGGATGCACTGATGCCTGAGACGCAGCCAAGCGCATTTCATGCGTAAATCTACCCGGCCAGAAAATGGACAGCGCCAATGGCTTAAGCTTACATCAAGCTGTCCTTATGGCCAGTCAGACGGAGAGACTGGGAGACAGACAGCCAGACAAGGCAACGCAAGCCAAGCCAAGCCATCAAGAGCTTAGGCTACGGCAAAAGGCATTCACATCTGAAGTGGCAGGCAACATGAGCAGCAGCGCAGAGCAGGAGCAGCAGAAGCAGCAGTAGAAGAAGCAGCAGAAGGAGGAGGAGGTGTAGGAGCAACAACAGAAGCAGAAGCATCTGCTCCTCCTGATGTTGCTGTTAGTCTGAAACAACAGCTTCAAAAATCACTCAACCATTCATCTATTGACTTTTGCTTACAATTTGAAGGTGTGGCTATTATGTGCTATAAAAAACGGAGCAGAGCTTGAGCTTTAAATAATACTTAACCGAAATTATGCTTCAATTTAATCAGCTTTACCAAACATTTATTTTGTATCTATACAAGTTGAATAGAACTCCAACAATATTTAATATATATTATTATATGTGTAATCTTAAAAACAGTTCTCACTATGTAACCCTATAATATTTTACTCTTTTATCCATCCCATCTCAAAAGTCTATGTCTAAGTGCTGTCTTTAAGAGCGTAAATCTTCTCTGAAAATATGCTAGACTGACGAAGTGTGCTCGACTTAAGAACTTATTATCCCTAACATAATCCACACACAATTGTCACAGAATCATCCGCACACACACACCCACACATACACATAAACATAGTCAGAGTAAACTTCTCGAATCGCTCAAAACTCGAAATGAACTCAAGCTTCAGTCAACTTTATTCAAGTTGAGTTTTTGGCGCACCTTTAAAGTTAAACTAAACTAGTTTAAGTTGATGGCAACCACATGAACACACAGACTGCTGGGACAGATAGACACACACACACACACAAACAATGACAGAGGAACTTGAGAGTATGTGGCAGTTCAGCGGGTCGTGTGTGGGCGTGGATGGAGTCAGTTGGTCAGCTGAGCGAAGGAGAGAGGAAAATGCAACTTTTATTTTGTTACATTTCTGAGCGATTTTCGTGTTGTTGCTGCTGCTGTTGGTCATGTTTTTCTAGCGAACGTTTTTTTTTTTTATTATTGTTGTTTAACCCTTGTCAAGTCGTGCAGTGCCCGAAAAAATGTGGGTCACTTGACGCACAGCAACAGCAAGAACAACAACAGGAGCTGGAAAATTTATTGTGCGTCGTTGTCGCCGCCAGTTTTTAGTTTTTGGTCAGAGCTTTGGCTGCCAAAAACAACAACAGCAACAACAATAACACTAACAACAATAATAATGTTGATGTTGTCATGCATTTGCTCTAGTTTGCACCCCGCTTCAACCCCTTTTTCACACTCTCAAACTGGGCGACTGACCCAACGCTTTAGTGAACGTCCGAGCCTGAGGTAGGGTGTATAAAGTGTCAAGGGTCCAGCGTTTCGGTTCTCGGGTATCGGGTGTGTAGGGTATTTTTACTGGCAGTTTTTGGGTATCTGGGTATCTGGCATTGTCGACTTCTATTTGGTTTTAATTTATTGAAGCACTTTTCAAAAGCGCGACAATGTTGACCGGCTATATAGATAATATTAATAGCTTCAAGTGGTCAGTGGAACACAATCCAACAAAGGTGAATGCCTCTATCTAATGGTCTTGGCTCTAGACTAAGCAATGAAGGCAACCCCACCAACATGATAGCCCCAAAAACATTTGCGTGAAAGATGTCACGCCATAAAGTTTGTTTATTGAACCATTAGCAGAGCGATAGGCGACATCACAATCAGTGACAGTGCTCCCAAAATAAAATACCCTGACAAATGACTATTCAAGCAGATCGTTAAGGCAGAGTCCCCGAAACAAGAACTCATTGTTTATAGTTGTATAATAACATTAAATTGTATTTTATTTATATTTACACTAATTAATATTGTTCCCTGAATAGTACGTCAACAAGTATCAAAAATTAGAATTTGGAAATAAATATATTCCAGATATGATTGACAGAACTCTATCATAGTAATTTTGATTATTTCGACCTTTTAGATAATATTTTAGTTATTTATCATAGTAAAATTCTTTTAAAATTTAGTATGGCTTTACGGAAGAGCGCCAGCGTTATATTTTTCCATGGATCTGGCGATACTGGTGCCGGCGTATCGAATTGGGTGCGCAGTTTACTGGGTAGACCTTTTCGTGGATCGCACATAAATTATGTATATCCGACGGCTCCTACGCAACATTATGCACTATTTGCTGGAGATATGTCCAAGGTTTGGTTCGAACGAAAAATGGTAGACATAAGTGCAGATGAAGACAGAAAGAGTATGGAAAAGAGTTATGATATAGCACGTAAACTCATACAAACAGAAGTGGATAATGGGATATCATTGGATCGCATTATTGTGGGCGGGTTTTCAATGGGTGGCGCCATGGCATTGCATACTGGCTATCACCTGCATACGGAACTAGCTGGAGTCTTTGCACATTCTTCATTCTTGAATCGCGACTCGGTGGTGTTTGAATCTCTACAGGCACATGGCAATGGAAATTATCCAGAACTGCTTATGTTTCATGGCGACGAAGACGATGTGGTCGAGTTCAAATGGGGTCTAGATACATTCGAAAAACTTACAAAATTGGGTGTTTCTGGCACATTTACCACACTGGATAATACTGCACATGAGTTGCAGGAAAGTTCAATGCTAGCCATAGAAGAGTGGATATTGAATAAATTGCCATAAGCAAGTAACTGTAACTATGACTAATAATAAAAAGTATTTTCCCCCAGTTAAAGCCAAATTCAATTAAGTTTTACTGCACTTAAATGCAGTTAGCTTAAAGTGTTAACACTGCAATCTTTACCCTTAACTCGATTTTAATTTATTTTGTACTTTTCCACACTTTGCCCTGGGCTAAATAAAAAAAACCAATGATGTGGCTGCAGTTTAACGTATATTTTGCTAACCAGACTTCGTCTCCTTGCTCTGTTTTTTCTCAATTTCTCTCCCTCTCTTTCTGTGTAGCTCTATCGCTTCGTATTTCATCTAGATCTTTCAGCATTTATACACTTCAGCACCTGTTTAAATAGTCAAGTTTGTTGCACAGCTAATTAAGTCAAGTTTATGCAAAAGGGTTTCCATTCTCGTTTCATTTTCGCACGTTCACACCTGGCACCCCTTATGCTATGCCATTACCCCCTCCCCTCTTCCTTCTTCAACTCATTTTAAGTTCCCTCAGTCTATCACCTGTAGCTATTGTGTGTAAGCTTCTAATGCCTTTGTTTTCCCACACATACACTAAGAGCTCAGACAGAGGCAACAGTTGGAGTTGTTAATGCTGCAATCCTTGGAGCTGCCCCTACTGCTACTGCTACTGCTACTGCTACTGCTACTGCCACTGCCACTGCTACTTCAGCTGCTGCTCATTAGCTTACCCCAATCCCATTGTAATGTGCAAATGAGCAAGTTCTGATGAACTGAATCGAGTTGAAAGTCTGTGGTGTGGGTAAGCCCCTGGTCCAACAACCCAACAATTGCAGCCCCCCATTCAGGCCTGGCCGCAATGACACTGATGGATTTGCTGTTAATCAATATGAAATGAGCAAAGTAACAGCCACAATAGTTGCACTACATACACCTTCCCCCCCCCCCTCTCTCTTTCTCCATCACTCTCATCCCTTTCTCCATTTAAGCTTTTTTCCGCTTTGATGCTGCTACAGCAACAGCTGAATGTGAGATTTCAGAGCTCCTGGCAGAGTGGCAGAGTTATATTTTTTTGCCAGCTACTTTATGTGTGCGAGTGTTGGTAAACGTCGTCTTTTTTGTTGCACGGTGGTTTTTCACAGCAATTTTTTTCTTTTTTTCGTTTTTATTATATTTTATGCCAGTGCGCTTAACTTTTGTTTTATGAGAAAATATTGTACAAGTTTTTTAATTGCTTTTACGCTTAAAAAACACGCAAATTGTGCCAGCTACATGTGCACTCTGTCTGTATATCTCTCTCTCTCTCTCTCCCTCTCACTCTCGAGTGTGTGCGCCAGTGTTGGTTAACAACTTTATTTCCATTTCAGTTGCAGCTTTATAAAAACTATGCACAAAAGTTAATTTTCGCACACAAAAATACTAAAGCAATTGCTGAACCATAGTTCACACTCAGCCTGGGGTGTGTTCTATATGTATCTGAATGTCTATGCGAGTGTGAGTGTGAATGTGAGTGTGTGTGTTGTAGACTGATTTATGATTACAAATGAAATTTATAAGCCATAGATATTCATATAGCATAGATCACAGAAGACAATTCATAAATATTTATAAATGATGCCGACTAAAACCGAAACAATTAAGTTAATCGATTAGTGGGCGTTGAAGCTGCAAACTTTTGAGGCGGGGCACATAAACAAACGACAGTCGATTGATTACTTAAAAATTATGTGTGAAACCTCAGAAAATAAAACCAGCAGCATCAACAACAACAAACAACATCTAACAACAAAAACAAGCGAACTTTTGCTGAGAACTTTTCAAATTAATTCGTGTCTTTAGGCAACGGCAGCAAAAACTTTGCCAAATGCCTGAGATATCTACGCACAGTTCGAAAAAAAACGACTATAAATATATGCAAAATACATACAACAAATGGAAATTTGTAAAACGTATAGTGAACGACCGCAAGATACCCCCTAAAACTAACTAAACTAAAATCTAGATCAAAAATACATTTAAATTTTAGTTTTAGGGCAAGCATACCCTATCAAACCAACGGCTGATTACAGAGTATAATCAATTTGAAATGGAATACGTAGCAAAAGTCTTCACGTCAATTAGCATATGTCTAACCAGATACTTTTTCAGATATATCTGTGTATCTCGGCATCTGTAAGCAAGTGTGTTTATATATTTTAATTGAAATTCATTTTCATTTAAAGCCAAACAATTATGCGCTTTTTCCCAGGCTCTCGAAATACCAAAAATACACTGAAACAACAACAACAACAACAGCAGCAATAAAAAGATACAAAGCAAAGACAAAGTTTAAAAAACAGTAGAAGCAATTTGTAAATGATGATGCTGCACACAAGATAAAAGCACAAGAAACGAATGTTGAAAATTTGCATAAATTAAAATAACAAAAGAAAGCTAAAAAAAAAAAGAAAAAACTGACAGACAGACAACAGACAGCAAATAGATAAACATAGCAAATAATATACATATATGTATGTAAAATCTATAAGAAATGAATCTATTTCCACTCTATCCAAATTTATGCCTCCTAATGTATCTTAGAAGTGCTTTTGCTCGATTATGCATTATGAGCTGGCAAATGTGCAGAGGACGACATACTATGGTAAATTTTCATATTTTCATATTTATTCTCGATTGCATCCTTCTTGTCCTTTGCTGTGCTGTGTTATCCTTTCCCATGCTGTGTAGTGTATTGTAAAGGAAATGTGTTTTTGTGCTTGTAGTAATCTGGTAATCGATGCAATTTATATGAAAATACTAAACAAATTGCATAAGATATACACACACACACACACACACAGAGAGAGACACAGATACACATACAGTTTTGCACGAGTTTGAAGACCAAGAGTGTTTTGTTTTTCCGTACTCCGAAGAGGGGAGAAGGTGCAGCATTTTCTTTACACGTTTCCCATCTGCCTGACCAATGCCAATGGCCTCTTGTTTCAATGTATTTGAGTGTGTGTGTGTGTGTGTGTGTGTGTGTGTGAGAGTGTATGTGTATCTGTTTGTAGCTCATGCTCATTGTGCATGAAGTTTACATGAATTTTGCTTGAATTTCATTTCCCTCATTTCGACCCCAATCACCCCCCTTTGCCATTGAATGCCACACATGCGTCTTGTGTTGTTGCAAAGTGTAACGAAATCTTAGACGAAAGTGAAACAAAACGGAAAGTGAGACGAAATGGAACACACAAACAAACAAACAGATACACAGACAGAGAGACGGACAAGGCGTGGCCGCAAAATCATGAGGGCCATTTCAAAAGCGGTTACATGATGCTCTTCATCTAGCTCTTACCGCTAAACAATAGACCATATCAAACGATGTATAACTCTATAACAAAAAAAAAAAACACGTGCATCATTTGGCAATTTGTAAAGGTGTTGAAGGTTCGCTTGAAATATGTAAACAACTGTCAGTCGGATACAACCGATAACTGTTTGTTTATGCATATTTTTCACAGTATTTATATTTCTATATTCCACACTTGTGTTTATATTTATCTATCAAATATTCACAACGAAAATTTAAAAATTTTCAGTTTATGCATATATATTTGCTGCACGAAATCTGCTGGAAAATTCACTTTCCACTGTGTGTGTGTGTGTGTGTGTGCAGCGCATTAACTTTTTCACATTGCTATGGAACTGCCCCAATGCGTTGCTCCTTGGGGAGCTGCCACATTTAATTGTGCGTGCACAATTTGCACAAAAACAAACACAAGTAAAAGCACACTCACACTCGCACTCATACAATACTCATACATACATTCACACATACACTCGCACTCACACACACGCACAAAGTAAATTTAGTGTAAAATTTGAAATGATTTTTTATGCCTTTTTTTCTTTGCTCTCTCTCGCTTGGAAACCTGTCCAAGGACTAAAGGATAATTCAGCTGGGAGCAAAACTGGCGAAATTTTAAAAATAAAATAAAAAGAAAAGCATGTGTTTGTCAACTTCAAAATGATTCGACAAATGTGCATATGACACATAAACTTGTGTAATTTATAAAAAACCAAAAAACAGAATAAAAGTAATAGCAGTAAAAACAAACTCCAAAAACACCGTAAAGAAAATCGAAAAATAAAAACGAAAATTCTTTAAAGTCAAAGTGAACTTGGCAAAAAGCAAGAAGCAACAAAAAAAAAAAATAAAGAACAAAAACAGCAAAACAAAAGAAAACAAGCCAACACAATGAGGCAGCCCACGAAAACAAATGAGAAATGTCGAAAACGAGTAAAAACAGCAAATAAATGAGAGTGCAACAGTAGAGAGTGTTTTACAAAAAAGAAGCGTAATGTAAAACGAAGATTTATACTATTCGATACTATTCAAAAGATCTTTCAAAGAGTTATAGTAGATTGTAAAACTTATTCTTTACTTCATCTTTATACCATATCATTTTGTAAACATATTGATCTTCTATAGCAAAACAATTCTTTTATATGATTTACAGGGTATTCGTTTTATTGTAAGTAAACAACAGAGAACTACCAAAAGAAAATACAAAGAATGTAAACACTAAAGAATTAAAGTCATTCACAAATTGCTGAGCCCTCAAAATAAACAACAGAAAACAAAAAAATTTAAAAAAAAAATTGTTAAATAAATATTTTAAAAAATCTGTTTTTTTTTTTTGAAATGCAATTAAAAAGTGAAACAAGAGAACACTCACGAAAGTTGCTTTTTTATTGAAGAGCCAAAAGTGCCATGAGTGTGTTTGTGGGGCGTGGGGGGTTTGGGCGTGAGCATACACCGCTTGAGGGGCGTGACCAGGTCTACATGCAACAAATTGCAGGCGGCACGTCAGCAAAAATGATAAACAGAATCTATGGCACACTGTGGCGCGACGCAGTGAGAGAGGGAGAGGGGGGGAAGAGAGGGATAGAGAGAGAGAGAAGAGAAATCTATAGACTGATAGAGGGGAGGCATGTAGTGGTAGTAGTGATATGGATGCACAGGACGCAGCATGCAGCAAAAGTTGCCGGTTTTGAGCGGGCGTGGGTAAGTCGAAATGGACGGCAAACTGTCAGGGTTGTCATCATCAACAAAGTAATCATGCGTCGCCTTGCAAAAACTTTGCCCATCTGCCACAAGTTGTGTAGCTCCTGCTGCCGCTACTGCTGCTCCTTCTACTGTTGCTCCTTCCTTCTGTTGCAGCTTGCGCTTCTTCTTGTTTCTTGCTTGTTTCTTATTTTACATTTTGCACTGGCAAAATTTTATTATTAAAATGCAAAATTGAAAATGGCAGGCAACGTGCAAGCGTGTGGGCGTGCCAGGCCAAATGGGGGCGTTGCAAAAAGCACATGCACATGCATATGAGTGATGCGTGACAAGCAAAAGGGAGGCAAGAAGCAAAACGTTAGAAATACGAGAGAAAGAGAGAGAGAGGGTTGGGCGGGGGGAGTGATTGCAGCAAGTGCGGGGGCGTGTGTTTATGCACTCAAAAAAAAGTCTGCTTTATTATTAAACTGTACAGACTGGCAACATGGCAACCCTGGCAAAGTAAGAGAGACAGAGCTCTACACACATTTTGCATTTGCTTTGATTCAATTTAAAGTTTTTAACGCACACACACACACACACACACACACACACAGACAGCCTGAAAAGTAATAACAAAATTTATTCTGCATAAGCGCATACTTACGCACAACTAACACACACACACACGCACACACATATATATACACATGCACATACACACACATACATTTGCAGAGACTTACGTATACATACAAAGGACTTAGCGTGTCAGTGATCTTGTTTTAACTTGGGATAACCAGAGGATAACCATAAACGTCGCTTACCTGAGGGAGAGAGAGAGAGAGAGAGAAAGAGAGAAAATGTGCGTAAGTAATTGAGCATACAAATAAAAACAAACTGTTTCAAATACGTACACAAGCGCTAGTCGAGAGTGCTCGACTTGCAATAGACTTAAAGTAAATTTAGTTAAGATTTAACAAGTTTAATGCTACTAAAGCTAAGACATAAAACTATTTTAATAGACACAGTTTATTGTTAGAAATAAAATATAATATAATATAATGCATTATGCTATATTTTCCTTTTAAGTTTTTCATTTTCCTCTGGTAATATTCAAATTTAATTCGCTTTAATTTCTTCAAAAATTTCGTGCAACCTAATATATATATTTTTATGTTTTGCAGGGTATAAATTACACCAAATTTCCTTTCATTTGTTTTTTATACTTTAGCTTTTTTTTTTGGAATTTTCTTTTTTTGAATTTTCCTTTTTCCAAAAGCGGCAACTACAACATTTTTTGCGTCTTTTGCATTTGCATTTCATTAAAAGATTAGCAGCCAAAATATATGGCGCACAGAAAATGGTTGGAGAAAAATCGGAGAGCGAAAATGTAACTAAAGGAAATGAAATAGAAATAGAATGAAATGGAATGGAATGACATGAAAACGAGAAGCATACTGAGAGATGGTGAGAGATGGTGAGAGAGGGTGAGAGATGGTGAGCAAGAGCGCGGAAAACTCGAAGGCAAGTGTAAAATTTCATTTAATTACATAAATTACCCAAAGTGCTTAGCGGCTAATGTGGATGAGTATAGGGTATCTAACACACTGTAGGAAATATGCTGTATATATGTATATATATATGGCTGTGTGTGTGTGTGTGTGTGTTTGTGCGGCTGACATTGAACAGGAAGCTCAGATTTCACATTTTACATACAGAGCGACAGGGGCAAAAAAAAATTCACAATGCGCAAAAATGTAATGGGAGACAAGCAAAAGCCGAGTGCAAAGATGTAGTTGAAGAGCAAAACCAACACACAGGGAACACTGTAAGCTTGAGGGGGAGAGGAGGGGGTGGTGAGGGGTTGCGGCTAATAATGACGTTTACATGAGAGACAAGCAGCCGCAGTAGCAAGAGCAGTAGCAGTAGCAACAACAGAAGCAGCAAACGGCAGCAAAAAGCGCAAGGGAAATATGAATATGCATAAAGCGAACGAAGAGCACAAGAGTGGGGAGGGACAACAGCGATAGAGGGGAGGTAGATAGATATAATAAAAAACAACATCAATGCAAGGCTGAAACAAAAGACAAGCAACAAAAAAATAAAGGAGACGCGATACGAGCAGAGCATGCAAAATATTTCACACTCATCATGAGCCAAATGGTGGGGGGGGGGGGGCACATAGAGATGAGAGAGGGGGAGGGAGAGTGCAAGAGACAGCGATTGAAGCGGAAAAAGTGGAGAAAAACACGAAGATAAACCACCTGAGGCTATGAAAATGTTTGCAGCTTGGTAAAGCTGGCAAAGCAGAAACAAGGCGGCTGACTTCAAGGCGGCATTGTTGTCATAGCTGAGCGAAACAGAGAGAGAGAGAGAGAGAGAGAGAAAGACAGAAAGAAAAACGCGAAAGAGATGCAGCACATATGGGGTCATAGTGAGTGAGAGAGTGAGAGTATGTGTGTGTGTGTGTAAGGGGGGAGTTGAAGAGCCCACACACACGCATACATGACTGCGGGCACACTTGTCAATGTGAAGGGTTCGATTAAAGGCGAATACGGGTGTCAAGGCAAGCAGCAAGCCAGAAAGAGATAGGCAAAGACTTCGAGCGAAAGAGATAGAGAGAGAGAGAAAGAGCAAGGCAATGCCTAGCGGCAGCTGATTTGCATTGGGGAACACAACGGCTGCCGCTGATGACAAAATGATAAGCTAAGGAAATTTGCAAGGGCTAAGAAAGAGAAGTAGACAAAAGAGGGAGAGAGAAAGAGAGAGAGAGAGAGAGAGAAAGAGAGGGGAGAGAGAGAGAGAGAGAGATAGAGAGAGAGGGAGAGAGATAGCTTAAGAGGGCAACATGCCAAAAGCAAACAAACAATGAAAACCAAACATACACACAAAAGATTGAAAGATTGCAAGGTTGAAAGATTGAAAGATTGACAGAACTGAAGCAGCAAATACACTGGCAGCAGCTGCAAATGCAATGTAATCAAGATAATAGATAATCCTCAAGAATACACACACACACTCTCGTTATACCAATAATATTGCATAAATATTGATGCAACAAATGAGCCACGCACATATCGTATATACCCCACAATTAAAATGCCCAATTTCCGGTCATTTCAAGAGCTCTTCTCTTGCCAATTAAAATCAAGATTGAGAGCGAGAGAGAGAAAGAGAGACAAAGAAAAAATGTAAATCAAAATCAAATTAAAGTCTACAATAAAACGAAAATGCAAGAACCTTAAAAGAACACATCGAAAAAGAAATAGAAAGAAAATAACAACAAAGCATAGAACAAAACGAAGTGAAATGAAATGTTTGTAGGTAAGCAGAACAAATATCATTGCGAGGAGAGGGTAGAGGGATAGGCAACCCTAGAACAATTCAAATTTAGGGAAAATTCGTTCTAGTAGGGTCTTTGTACTAATACTACAATTTTACAATACATTTGCACAAAGCGTATAGGGTAGCAAATACATATTAGAACATACGTTGATTTGATACGTTGATTGTGTTGCCACTCAAGGCCAGAAAAGCAGAGAAAGAAAGAGAAAGAGAGAGATAAAAGATACGTTCTTAGGAAGAGATTTCAACTTTTCAGGCTGGGAACAATGACAATTTGCTATTAAATTTATTTAAATGAACGCATTCGACCTTCGGCTACAAATTTCAGTGAAATTTCCTAAACTATTTGAAGGATTTTCCTGGAACATCATAAACGGTTTTCATTCTGAGTTTAGCTAGAATCTTAAGCCGTCATTTTACCTGCCGTATTATTAAATATATATTTAAAGGCCACTTAAAGCCCTATAAATAATATTTAAAAATTGCACCTTTATTTCTTTGGGACATTTTTGACTAAATTGAGTAATATTTTTGGGGATTTGACATTGCAAACATTTTTCCCTTTTTTTTGTTTTTGGGGGAGGGGAATATCTTACAGGAATCACTTGGCTAATTTGCATAAAAGCTTTTGCTGCTGCTATTGATAGGGCAACAACAACAACAACAACAACAGTATTAAGAAAGGGGAGAAAAAGGGATACCCGAAAACTGAGGCAGGTCGCCGAAACTTATAATACATACGGCAAATATTTTTGCGGCATTGACGAGTTCCAGGAAAGGCGTGCCGCGAAATAAATATAGAAATAAAAATAAAAACGAACAGCAAAAAAAGAAAGGAAAAAGAAAAAGGAAGAAAAAAATTGTCGAACCACTTAAAGCTGTGGCAGCAACAGAAAAGGAACGCCAAGTGGCAACAAGAAAAGGAAGCAACAAAACATCGAAGAAGAAGAAACAAAAACGAAGAAAACGTAAAGAAACGGCAGATGTTTTGCAGAAAACTTAATTACAGTTCGGGATCTCTGTGCGGGACGAGTGCCACTTCCACTGAGATTGAAGGCCTGCTCTGCTGAGGATGAAGGTAATGAGGAAGAAGCAGCAACAGCAGCAGCATACGAAAACTTGAATTGAAGCAAAAAACACAAAAAGAGCTAAAAAATGCGACGCTTTAAATGTGGCAGCTGTTGTTGCTTTTGCTGCTAAGGAGCGCAGGTAAATGCAACTGCAACTGCAACTGCTGCAACTGCTGCAACAGCAACAAGAGCAACAGCAACAGCAACAGCAACAGCAGCAACAACAACAACAATTTATGGCATCTGCTGGCATTTTGTTAGCTGCTGCCGCTGCTGCTGGTTTAGCTTTAGCTTCAGCTGCCTTTTTTTTGTTGTTTTTTAGCGGCTGTTGAACGTTTTTTAGGTCAACGAAATGCCAACACACACAGAGAGAAGAAGATGATGCGAGCAAACATAAATAAGAGGAGAGCCAGGCGGGGCAGGTGGCAGACAGGTAAACAAAAGCCAAAAAGCGACGGCCATTTTAGCTCGTCTATAAATCTGTAAAAGCGAAGTGATAGAGACAGAGAGAGGGAGAGGAGGAGCTGGAAGCGGGAGAAGAGCCAGCGATAAAGTCATTTGCATAGTTCTTTTGATAGCCACAAAACAACAAGAATAAATGCCCAACAGAGCAACAACAACAACAACAACAACAGCAGGCATCACACCTACAAGAAGCAAACAGACAGAGAAGAAAAACAGATACAACTAACCAAAAGAAAGCAAGTGAGAAAGAGAAAGAGAGAGAGAGAGAGAGAGAGATAGGAATAGGGACTGGCAGCAGCACGCAGCGAACAGATGGAGACTGAGGGAATGCTGCGATAACCTTTCGAAATCAAATTAGAAATGTAAAGAAACGTAAGACAAAAGAAACGCAACGAATAAAAAATTTTCATAAAAAAAAGAACAGCAATAGGTTTTTCTTTTTCGTTTTTCTGTATTTTTTCCTCAATTTTTGTTGTTGCTATTCGGGAGAGCATGCTACACTCTTTGGGGAATAAGCAAAATGAATTTAGATGATGAAATTGGGGATCAAAAGAAAGCAAACAGGTAGACAACACTACCAACAACCAGCTGCCAGTTTGCCAGTTGCGAGTTGGCCACAAGACGCCCTCTGGCGTACAAAAAAAGAAAAAAGAAACAACTTTTAACATTGATATGTGTTTGTTCAACAATCAGGCGAAGCAACAATTGCAAGTCATCACAAGGTGAGCTGCAAGAACTGTAACAAAATGTGTTTCCGGCGAATAAAAACAAATTGTTTGTATGTGCTCCAAAATCAACACTAAAGACGCTCTAGAGATCTATGGAAGAATTCATTTATTTAACACGAAAATTTTGAAATTTTGAGTTTAAACACAGATACAGCTAAACTATTTGCATGCCATAATTGGTGAGGCTGACATGAACAATAATCATTTTAGACATCTATTCGATTTGTTTTCAGCTTGTAAACACGCCATCTATTGATGGGCATTTCTTTAATTTTGATGCTATACCAATTATGTTTAATTTCATTGACATTTGATAACGGTAGACAATTTCTAAAATTCTAAACAGCCTCCAATTTTTTCTTAGCTCAAACTACTCCAATTTTCTTAATTGATCAACTTTGGTTTTTTTTTTAAATATTTTCTAAGAATGTTTTTCGTTTCATTTTTTTTTTTTTTGTCAATTCATTTAAAAAAAATATATGTATCTTGTTTTTCGTTGGCCCTCGTCAAGGAATTTTTTATCCAATTTGATGGCTGCTGTAAACAGCAACCAAAATATGTTTCAGTTATTTTGTTGTTCGTTGTTTTGTTCATTTCCATGAGATGCTGAACAGCCAATCAACCTGCCAGGGAGCGAGCGAAGCTGCTGCTATTTTGACTCTCCCCCTTAAAAAACAATATCTCAAGTTGCTACCTGTCTCCCTCGCTCGCTCGCTCCCACGCGCTATCTCTTTCGCTCTGCAGCTATGCATCGATTTACTGCGTGTCTCGTCTTGTAACAATTTTTATGACGTTTCATGTTACCCAGCGACCAATCGACAGACAGACAGATAGACAGACAAATGGCACCAATACCATCCATATGATATGACATATAGAAATGTATGGCGCATTCATATGGAGATGATGATATTGTTGATGTTGATGTTGTTGTTGCTGCTTGCCTGGGGCAACGCACCGGTTTCATTGTTGTTGTTGTTATTGTCGTTGTTGCTTGTCTCTTTTCTTCGTTCGTCTTCTTCTTGTTTTTTAAGTGATTATGAAATCGAAGACAATGTGCGACGGCATTGGCGCATCTTAAATTTTTAAAGTTTATGGCTGAACCCTACAACAAAATATGTTTATAAATATCTATAAGCTAGAGTAACTCAATACGAGTCTCAGTTTGAGTTCGAGTTTGAGACTGAGTTTTAGTTTGAATCGAATCGAGTCGATTCAAGACAAGTCTCAGACTCAGTCAGGTGCTTTTAATATTATTATTATTGAAGAGCGTCTCCGCAGTCTGATCATTATCAAAATCCATCGATTTTGAGCCAAAAAGCAGCTTAAACTTAATTAGTCATATTTTTGGTTTTTATTTTAAAATTCTTGTTGTTGTTTGTGTTGCTTGTTGTTATTTCTGGTATTCAGTTTTGCTCTAATGGGATTTTTATAGAATTATGTAAATGTTGATAGGCTTTTGATAGGCTCACCCAGCCATACAAAAACAAAACGAGCCAAAAAAAAAAAAATGCCAAGAAGCTCAAGAACTGTCCTCAGTCAGTAAAAAAGTTATGCTAATTACCCATAAAACAAAATATTTTATAATTTATTCCCCTCGGGCAGAGCACAGATAACAAATCTGTCCACTGACTGCCTGCCTAACTACCTAACCCACCTGTGTCGTCTCCCTCTCCCTCTATCTATCTCTCTTTCTTTGGATATTTTCTCTTTTGAATATTGATTACAAATTGGAAAACAATGAGGCGTGTTTTCTTCAGTTCTTTCATTTTCCTGCTGTGCGCCGCGAGCTCTAGGCCCTGAGAAAGTTGTGTAAGTCAAGTGTTTATCTAGCATTTCCACACCAAAGTCCAGACTCTACCAGACACAGACACACACACTCACACTCACACACACACACACATATACAATATACACACGCAAATCTGTGTGAAATCCTTGCGCTTCATTTGCGCTGATTTTGTCGCCTCACCGCTCGCCCCGCGCTTCTTTGCTTCATCCAACCGTCTCCCTTTTTGCTTCTCCCTTGCCACATTTTGCTTTGCATTTGCGCTCTAAATATTTCCTGGTTAGTCCTTGGCAAACAAGCCAGCGGCTCCCTAGTATCCTTCAGTTCACTCAGACCTCAGTTCTCAGCTCTCAGCCTTTAGCTCTTAGTTCTGAGCTCTCAGTTCTCAACTCTTAGCTCTTCAGCTACCTGTGCTGCCTGTGTCTTGCACCTGCTTTGCCTGTGCAAACGCAACTGCTCTAATTTTGCGCATCCTTTTCGCAGCGGAGCCGAAATGAAACCAAGCCATGGCAGCCGCAGGCTCTCCACAATTTCCACGCGTGGCGTCCGCTTCCTGACTACAGTCTGCTTGCCCTGCCATCTCATCGTATCGCATCGCATGGCATCGCATCCTTTTGCAGCCCAGGCGTTTACATTTAATAATTAAAACGCCACCGCAGCGTGCAAATTATTAAAGTGTCAACGCAGTTGCCTGGTGAACTCTCTGCTGTTGCTCCATCTTCACATCTACAACATCTCTACTACTTCCTCTCCTGCAGCTGGCTGGGAGTGTACTCCCATCTGTCACTCCTTTTCCATTTTACGCCTTGGCAGTTAGAAACATTAGATACTCTGCTTATTTCTGTTGTCCTTTTGCTTGGCCGCAAATTGTAACGCCTTTTAATTATTTTTGTTGCAATTTACTCTTCCATTTACAAATGAAAATGCCGAAAATCCTTTTTGGGGTTTTCACTTTAACACCACCTGCGGTGCATTTGTCCTCCCCTTCTATCCCCTTCTCTATTATTCTCTCTCATTCACCCATTCATTGTGTCATGTCCATTGTTTGTCCCAACTCTCTGTCTCCAACTGTTCCCCCTCTCCGCCTTCCCCTTTCAACTGTCAGCAGCTGCTAAGGCAACTTCTGTTGAGTTAATTTCACTTTGTGTGCGCATGCCACCTCTTACTATTCGCACTCCCCTTGCTTTCCTCTCTCTCTCTACCATTCACACTTCAGCTACCCGCAGTGTAGACTCCAGACTCCAGTTATCTTGTCCAAATTGCAGTTGACACTTTCATTTCAGTTGCTGTCCATTTGCATACCCTGTAGCAGCAACAAAATGCTGTACATTTCGGTTTAAATGTTATTAAAGTTAAATGAAGGAAGCGAAAAAGCAAACTAAAAGATAATTACAACAAGGAAGCAACATTTTCTTCATTTTAAAATTTTAGAGAAAATTATACAAAACAAAAATTAAGTTGAAAATTTCATAAATTTCGAGTGCTACAGTCAATCAAGAGCGTCTGCTTTTCCTTTCCCTCACCTCTTGCTCCCTGTTCTCATCATTTGCACCTATTTAGCATATGGAGTCTCCTTCTCTCTGCTCTTTTTGTATAGTTTTAATATTTTTATGCACTTTCCTGAGACTGTGGAACTTTCGTAACTATCCGAAACACACGCTCCCATTTTCCGTTTTCTCCCAGTTTTCAGTTTGACTCCGGAGTTCAGAGTTCTGCTGTTTCCCCGTATCCATTTGGAGTTCCCGTTGCTTCACTTTGTTTTTCTGTTTCATTTTTTTTTTAGCATACGAGGCAAACTTTTCTCTTGCTTTTGTCAGCAGAAACTCCGCACTTTATGCACAGTGACACGCCCACTGCGGTGTCTGTAGTGTCCAACGCCCACATTGCAAAATATTCTTGTGACTTGACATGGTTTCCTTTTTGGCCAACTCTTTATCATCTCAGCTCGGTTCAACTCAACTCAACTGAACTGAACTCGTCTTGCAGGTAGTATAACTTTTGTATAACGTAATAAAAATAATAATAATAATAATGATATATGTGAGGAGGAGGAGGAGGAGCAGCAGCAGCAGCAGTAGTTGTATCTGAAAGTCAAACAATCTGCAGCTGCTGCTGTTCCCCATTAAATTTCAGTTGCCAATTTTAGTTTTTTAATTAAAACAACGAAAAAACTCGAGAGCGAAAGCAACAACAACAACAACAACAACAACAGCAGCAACAGCAGCAGTAACAACTACAGTATCGAGAGACTTGAATCAACATATAGGGCAAGCGAATACTCAGAGCGTCTGCTCTCTATCTGAAGGCAGGTGAAATTCTTAATAATTTACACTGCTGACTCACTACCAGCGCTGCTAACAGTTAACAGTGCGCTGTTAAGACTTAACATAGCCGCATTTCGTAATGGCTTTTATTTATGTGATTCATCACAAAAGACGGAAGTATCTTTTGTCTTTACTTTTATACTCTCTCTCACACACACACACATACACAGATGCATGAGGCCCCTATTGTTATTATTTATGTGTTATATAGTAAAAATAAAAAAAAAAAAAAAATACAAAAAGTTGATGAAATCTGTCTGACTAAGTCTAACTAAATTCTGCACAAATTTCAACACTTTGGATTGATTTTAAAAATAAACAATTATATAAAGAATTTAATATTTTCGATGAATTTGTAAAATTGTAGAGAATACAATAATGCAAATCAATTACAATTATGTATAAGATAGCGTAACAAATACATTGATTCACTTAAATACATTTGATAAACTTTAAATGGACAATTTTTTAAAAAATATCTACAATAATCAACTAAATATTAAAGAAATCATATTACATTACAACAATTCAGAAATTTCTACTGAAATAAATTTAGTTAGATATTTATCCAAGGTTTTTTGGCTCTGGCTAGGAAAGTTGATATGATTGTCGAGGCAATGGATAGAGTTGTTGTTGTTGTTGTTTTATCTGTTGCTTTTGCAGTATTTGGTACTCACAGTTATTGTTGCTTGTCATTTGCTGTTGTTGATATTTTTTTGTGCTTGTGTGTGTTTCGTCAGTTGCAACTGAGAAAACTCAATTTTCGCATAGCTTGGCAAATGCTTCTAAACGCTTTTCCTCTATTTGCTTCTGCTTCTGCTGTTGCTTCTGCTGTTGCTGCTGTTGTTGCTGTTGCTGTTGCTCTTGTTGCTACTGTTATCATTGTAATTGTGTTTGTGTGTCAAACTGTTGGCAGTTATGTGACTCACACAAACAAACCTACAGATGCATACACACACACACACACACACACACTCAAAGACAGTGACAGACACACATAGTTGAATGCACATAATGCAGTTGCCATGGCCAGAGAAATTTTTTGGTTTGAGCTATGTGGGAGCAGGAGAGAGAGACAGAGAAAGAGCGCCAGCATATGAGATGAAAATGCTGAGATGGGAAGGAAACGAAATTCTCATCATGTGCTTGTCACCGGTGTGTGTTTGTGTGTGTGGTTGTGTGTGTGTGTGTGTGTGTGTGTGTGTGTGTGTGTGTGGGGACAGATCTCTCGTTCGTCTGCTTTGTGCCTAATGACATTTGTACACACAAATAGAGGAAGCATCAACAGCATGTGAGACGACTAAACTACAGCAACAGCAATAACACAATACGACAGCAGCAACAACTCTAACTATCAACAACAACAACAACAACAACAACTGCATTCTACAACTACAATAAACAGCAAAACAACAAACAACAAAGCCAGCAACAGTCAACAGATTTCAATTTTCGATGCGTGTGTTTGTGTGTGTGTGTGAAAACATTTTAAAAGCATTTTCTAATGTTAATCCATGACTAGTACAACAGCAAAAACATCAACACCAACAGCAACAACATCAACACCAACAGCAACAGCAACAACATACCTAACAACAACCACAGCAACATTTTGCATATGAGCAAAAAAACAAAAAAAAAAACAACCTGCAGTGCAAAAATGCTGAAAATTCAGCATAAAAAGCAGCACAAACCCCAACACACCAACAAAAAAAATATAAAAATAGTGTAAACAAACTTTATTCGAGCCAAAAAAAGCATAAATTAAAATGCATTGGCCAAAGGCAGAGCAAAATTTGCGACAAAAGGAGGGCAGAAGAGGCAGCAAACTGACAATCGGAGAGAAGTGGGGGATTTGCAATGACTATGCTTTCATTTTGGACATCAGAACCAGACATAATGCACGCAGGCGCACAGGCTGCAGTCGGGCGTACTCGACTGACGATGCTTATGTCCACATTTAGAACAATCAAAGCTCAATTTAAGCATTTTATGGCAAACAAAATGCTTTCCACTTATGCACGAAACGTATATACCCCATTTTGTGGCATACTCAATCGAGTGCGGGGCATAAAAAGTGTAAATTATCGAGTTTATGTGGCAAAAATGACAGCCAAAGAGCCCCAAACTTTTAGCTACTGCCACAGCATCCCGCCTTACTCTTCTCCTTTCCCCTCTGCCACGTTGTGAACTGTGAAATGTATGGGAAAAGGACATCAGTTGGGGCATATGACACCATTTGCTGCATGTGACATTTGTTTGTTTGTCGCGCAGCAACAGCAACAGCAACAAATATTTGCTGGCAAATTGGCAGGCAAGCATTTCTCTGCTAGGTGGGTGGAGCCTGGAGAGGGGGCGGGGGCAGGAGAATTTCGAAAAACGCGACACGCATTCCAAAAATGCATTTATTAAGGGACATAGTGTAAAAGAGAGATAGATATAAACGATAGAGCAACGTAGAGTGAGAGAGAGAGAGAGAGAGAAAGCAGTTGAAGCACTGAAATTTTGTATGAAATTGTGGTTTTGTATGCGGCCGAAACAGTGGACAGATCCTGGCACTGGCAACCTCAACGGCACCGGCAAAGGCTGGGGTGCTGGGAGATGGGAGATAGGATATGGTAGCTGGAGCACTCACAGCGGCAACGGACGCCATTTTGTGCCACGGCGAAAAATGGCCGCAAATTTGCAATGGCAGCAACAACAAACATCATAAATGCATATATGTATGTGAGTATGTGAGTATGTGAGTATGTGAGTATGTGAGTGTGAGTGAGTGTGAGTGTGTATATGTGAGTGTGAGTGCATATGTGAGTGCGCGCTTGTTGTGCGTTGACAAGGACGATTTTTCCATAATTATTATGATGATGCTTGGCATTTGGCAAACATGCAACACAGACAGAGCCAAACAGACAGATGGACAGAGGGACACGGGGACAGACGGACGAATAGACGAACGGACGGATAGACGTGGCACGATGGCCAACAGATGAGCCATTTTATTGCCTGTGCATTTGTGGCCTGTGGCATAAAGAGCGCAAAAAGGCGTAGCGGCGAGGCAATTGAATAGGGGTGTGGCTGCATCAGCGCCAGTGTGTATGAGTATGTTTGAGTGTGTGTGAGTGAGTGTGAGAATGTGTGCGTGAGTGTGAGTGAGTGTGCGCGAGTGTGAGTGTGTGTGCACGCCACAGGACAATTGTTTATGCGCGTGTAATATGCGGCGTGAATTAGCAGATACACTGCTATATATAGTACTGGAACTGGGAACTAGTTCACAAAAAAAAAATCAAATGAACTAGTTCAAAAAATTCATAAAGATTTCAGAGATTACTTACAACAAATTCATTTTCCACTCATATTCATTTGAACTAAATGAACTAGTTCAATTTAATAAATTACTCTACATTTTATATGATTAACATTCACATTTTTTTGCAAGATTAAAGTTTTGCTGCTTCTGAATATTCTATATCAAAAGATTGTATATATGAATATGTATACATATATATATGGTATATCTAAAAAAGTTCACCACAGAAAACTAAAATCCTCTTACGACACTGGAACTACTTTTTGTCTATGGAAGGCTTTTACCACTACATCGCTCTTCTTTTCTCTCTACTATCTACTGTCCTTTATTTTCTCTTTTTTCTTTTGCCTTAACATAAAATCTATTTTGCTTGTAGTTGGTAAACTTTTTCTAACATTTGTGGTTTTGTTCGAGTTGTTTTTATTGAAAGGAACTAGTTCAGTTCCATTTGCTTCATTTTGCATGTGGTGAAACGTGCTCCGAACATCTATTTGTATATCATCTTACAAATGCGTGGATTGCATGCTGTGCGAAACATGAAAATTGAATATTCCTGACTGAACGGACAGGGGGATAAAGGGGTGAGAATTGGAGAATTGAGAATGGGGAATGAAAAAGAGGAGGTGCTGTTGTCCACGGAACTACAACACTTAATGGCAAAAGTTCAGCGTTGGCATTCCGATGAATGCCGGCAAAAGGGACCAAAGCGAAGAGATAGCAGAGAGACAAGGATGAATGGGGTGAAAGGGGGGTAGAGAAATGGACGCTGCCGGATGGGCGTCTGGTTTTGATTTGAAAGACGTCAAAGTGCGGAATGCAGCGAGCACAGTGGACAGAAACACAACATGACACAGCGAAATAGATATTGAGAGGGACATATAGAAGGAGGGGCAATAGTAAAAGGGAGAAAGAAGAGACATGGTAACTGGTTACTGAAAGCTCTGTGAACTGCGCGCGAGAACTGTGGAATTGTGGAACTAGCAGCTGTAGCTGGTCGAGATAGCTGGAAAACGGACAAACGATGCGCTAATTATTGCGCATCATTGATTTTAGCTGCTGAAGAGGGACAAGGTGGAGAGGGAGGCGAAGAGAAGGGCAAACAGCAGCATAGCTGCCGCTATCAATGACAGTCTCTCTCTACGAGATGTGTGTGTGTGTGTGTGTGTGTGTGTGTGTGTGTGTGTGTGTAGTGTTTGTGTTTGTTGTGCATATGTGTGTGTGTTGCGTTTGTTGTGTGTTTGTGTTTGTTGTGTGTGTGTTTAGAACTCGCGCTGTGTTTCAATTTCGAAATTCAAGCTGTCAAAGCAAGTAGCTCAGCAGGAGAAATTTTTCTCTCTCTCTCACTCTTGCTAACAGTCTTTCTCTCTCTCTCTTTTTCACACTCTCGCTCTCTCTCTCTCACACTCTGTTCATACGCTTGGTCATGAATGAAATGAGCTTTGCTCGATGAGTCGCCGGGTTTGACGCCAAAAATACAAAACACAAGTTTCCACAAAGCCAGAGCAGAAAAAATCCATATAATGAGATTTATTAGACCTCTACAGCGCTGAACCTCCTCTCCTTTCACACACCCTCCTCCGCCCATGCCAGCTTGTTGACCACAAAAGCAGCTTGTGTTTACAGTTGATTAGGATTTTTGCCAATTACAATTACATTTGGAGCAGCAGCTGCTCTTGTTTTTGTTATTGTATAACCACAACAACAACAACAAAAAAACATTTTCACTTTCTCGCGTTTTTTTTATAGTTTTTTTTTAATAATAATTTTTTTTTTAATAATAATTTTTTTTTTTAATAATAATTTTTTATTTTACTTATTTTTGTAATTGTTAAGTTTGTCTGGCTATTTTTAGTGTTAGCTACTTTTAGTTGTTGGCCTTTTACTGTCGCCAAGCGCTTTCTATTTGGTTTTTTTTTTTTGGAGAGGGAGCAATGGGAGAAAGACTACTATGAGACGAGTTCAGACAGTTCAGTTCATAAATCTGGGAAAAATTGTCACGATGAACGTTAAAGATAGTGATTATTAATTTGATTTTAGCTGCCTGCCGCTTCACTATTTTTTGGGGTCTATTCATTAAAAAGAAAGAGAGAGAGAGACACGGTGAAAAAAAAACTAATCAAAACTTACTCTTTTGCAGGTGAAAGGTTTTATGTGCATATCATGGGACTTACCTGAAATGAGAGAAGAAATGTGAAAGATATATTAAGCAATTAATTAACATTCAAGTGAAATATTTATCATTATCATTAGTGTAGGTAATTAAGAGCATGGCACAAATCAAATATCGTAAATCAATCAAAAACCATCGATCAAAAAAACGAATAAATAAAAAAAACCACATCGAACGGTTAAGCAATGGATTTTAGGCTTTATATAAACGTGTTGAATATAAATGCATACTATATACATATATCCATATATACATGTATACCTTAAAGCTATCCGATTTCCATTTAGCCCATCCAACTTTAAATTCTTTTATTTGTGGTGCCTGCAGCTCTGAGAACTTTACACAAAAAACCAATTTAGCTGCAATTTTATTCAATCAAGAAACAAAAAAACAAAAAAAAAAAATTGGTAGAAGAACGTGAGAGGGAGCGTGCTCTTATAAATAGCCTGTGACTGTTGTACAGGCAACACTGGAGGAGCTTGCAACAATGCAAGCAACTATCACATGGCAGCAAACCCCCCTTGCCACCGCCAGTGGTGTTGCAGCTACGCTGAGGCAAGTACCACCCGCTTTTGCGGCACATTCCTCAATCAATTTCGTTGGTGCTGCTTTTGCTGGTGCTGCAGCTTCTTATTTACTTTGCATTAATTAAACATGCCGCCACCTACTAGCAAGCAATCTTCCACACTGGCCCACTTGCTTACCCACTCACCCGCTCATCCTCTCTCTCACCCGCTGTGCCATGCCACAGTTTGTGTAGATTTTTCATTGGCAACGGAGCTACTGCGTGCAACTGCAACATCTGCAACAATCTTCGGTTTATATTTAAATGTCTGTCCGCAGACGCACGTGCAGCCCAGATACACAATGTCTCCCCCACACAAGCTCTTGCTATTTACATCTCTCTCTTATTCACTGTCCCTCTCTCCCTCTCTTCCCTCGCTGTCTCACTGTGCCACAACTTGGGCTCATCCGCATTCGTCTCTGTCAAGTGGCAGTGCATCAGCTGCTGCCCCATGACCCGCTTCTGCTTCTGCTTCTACTTCCCATTCTGTCTTTCTCTCTCTATCTTTCTCTTTGTCTCTCTCTCTCTCTCTCTCTCTCTCCCCCCTTCTCCCACTCAGCATCACAGCACAGTTTGTCATTGTAGCAATTTCAATGTTGCGCTTGTCAATTTCGCTGCTGTGGCTGCAACTTCTACCCCAACTCCATCCTCTCTATCTCTCTCTTCCTCCACTCCAGCAATGACTGACTGTGGTCTGGCTCGAGTCAACGACTGAGACACAGTGTCTTCAGTAGGCAATACTCTCGACACGCTCTTCATATTCATTTTTTCTGTCAGCCACTTCACAAGTGACAGAGTTTTGCCACAATACCGTGAAGTTTCCCATCATTTTTTAAAGGCATTTCTTATTACAATACCTTGGCATTACTATTTGCTCTAAAAAAAACATTCCTTCTGGCGTTCTTTTTTCGTAATTCATAGGTAAAAATTTACCATTGACCTCTACCTCCTTTATCTAATTGATAATGCAACCAAACATTATAATCTAGAGATTATAAAAAATTTGTAGAACTTGTTGAGAAGCAATTAGATTTGGAATTTCCGTACAAATATTTATATTTAAACTCGAGAACAAACGAGTTCATTTGCGCCAGATGTTGTACTATATACGATATGATATAGAATCGTATATAGTGCACATATGGATGCATATTTCAAGCCAATAAAACAATAGTTTATTGCCTCTAGTTGCTGGGAAATAGTAATAGAAGTTTTTCTTTTTGTTGAAAGAGAATTCTATTCATTCAGTGTGAAATATTTATGCTTAAATTCCAATGCAATTAACAAACGATGTTGTTGTTGTTTGTTGTTGTTATTGTTATTTTTTGAAGAATCAATAAAAAAACTTGCACATAATTTAAGCACATTAATAATGTAGTGGAAATATACAATAATATTTTCAATTAATGTAAGGAATTTATAAACGGCAATTATACATTTTTTCTACATCTACAATTTCCGGTTTTAATTTATGCTTTAACCTAGGCATTTCAAACAATCCAACTGACATTATATATAATTATACATTATACAATGACGAATTACACTTTTTTTCTTTACATTTCATTTGTAAAATGAAGCAACAAAATGAAGCAAAATGTTAATCAATTTGCAGCGAAACAAACATTTTGTTTCCTGGAATTGTTTCGCATATTTTCTACTGCTTTTTTATTTGTCTTCGTTTTTTTTTTTAGCATTTTCCATATGTTTATGTTGCTAGAATGGAAGCAGCAGAATGCTTGCAACATCCGCTATGATGGCTGCAACACTTTGTTGCTTTGTTTTTCTCTCGTTCTTTGGCTTTTGCTGCAATCATCAAATGTCGCTGATGTTGACGCAGCGTTGGCTACGTGACTTGCGCTTGATTTATAACTGTGCAAAGAATGTCATAAATAAATAAATACTAAAAAAAAACAACGAGAATTCAACTTAAACTGTTTGCCCGTTTATCACACCAAACCAAACTCAAACAACAAAAACAACGAGAAGAAGACCCACAACAAATGCGAGTGGCTTAAATCGACTGGAGTGTGTGATTGTGTGTGTGTGTGTTTGTGTGAGTGTGCCACATTTAACCTTCCCCTTCACCCACATCAAACCGCGACAAACAACTTCACACTCGCCACGCTGACACTTAAAAACTCATTAGCAACACAGCAGAGCATAAGCCTTCTGCTGCCTCTCTCATTCTACCCCAAACACAAAAAAAAGAGACATCAAGGAAAAGGGAAAAAAAATAGCAATGAGGGGGGGGGGGGGGGAAAGAACTGTGAACTGTGAAAATGCCGAATGACAACTTGCAACTTGTTGCTTTCAAATGGTCACGCCCACGCCCACAATCACGCCTCCCCGCCCTGTCCAAACAGGCGACACACGCAAAACCGCAACAACAGCAGAAATAGCAGCAGCTGTCCAACAGTTGAGCAACTGTTACCCATAGCTAGCACCACTCATCCTACTCACTACTTCCATCTGCTTCTCCCCTTTCCCTAGCAGCACTTTGTGCCAGTTTGTCATTTGCGATCCCAAATCCACTTGTCAAATGCACGCACAACGAGCAAAGAGAGCATGAGTAAGAAAGAAGAAGAGTGAGAGAGACAGTGATAGACTAAGGAGGAGAGAGGGTGGCAGTGGAGGCTGGAGAATCGCCAGCGAAGCGTTGATGGAGACGCCAGCACGCCACGTCGACTTATGAGTGTCACAACAAAACTATTTATTTTGCCCTAGGCTTTAGACTGTCTTCTCTAGCCGCTCCATAGCCTTCATTCTCCACTTTTCCTCCCGCTCCCCAACCTCCTCTACCCACTACTCCTCCTCCCGCTCGCACAGCTGTCCATTTGGTGCCACTTAAGTTGCCTCATTTTCTTTAAACTGTGTGTGCGGCCGACATTGAAATTAAATTGTCTGTAGCATTTCAGGGGGCTTGCGGTGTGTAGGGTATTACTTTGTGTGAGGGGAGGGAGTAGGGGGGAAAACATATTGACAGTATGAAAGGAAAAATTGCAAAAAAAAAAAAAAAAAAACGAACGAAAAAACTGTGCGGCGCTTTTCATGTTGATCTGCTTTTGGCAGAGTTAATGATGAGTAGAATTAATGGTCGCTATGGCGCTCTAAGTTCTGCATACTTAACAGATTCGTTTATTTTTTTATATTTTCTTATTTTATTTTATTTTTTTTTTTTGAAATGCATATGCCATATCAAAGGAACTGTAAGGGACTTTAAAGTGATTAAACATTGCAACACTTGATGGAGATTTGTTTTCAAAATAAGTCGCTGCCTTGCCAAAAAAAAAATAAGTTCTGAAAACAGATTGCAGCATAAAATGATGAAGAGCTTTGAAAGCTGTTTAAAAAAGCTTTTCTTAATGCTTACAATAAATCAGAGATTAGAGAAGGAATGGGGAAAGTAAAGTAAAGATTCTTAATTTCCACTAGAAGAACTCTTAAAAGTAAAATGTATATATGTTTGTTTTATAGTTAATTAGAGCTGCTACTAAAGTAGTTCAAGTTCTCATTTAATCGAATTAAATTCAACTCTGTGCATTTAATCTGTAATTCAATTTCAGATATCTTTTATCGTTCTATTTTGAATGGTAAACAAATTGTTTAATTTGCATTTAATGAATTCTTATCTTTATTTCTATTTCTATGTAAATGTTTACACTATTATCCACAGTGGGTCAGCAGGTGATAAAAAGAAAATTGTGGTTCTTTTTGCTTGCCATACGAAAATGCAGCTAAATGTTGGGATTCGAGTGTTGAATGTTGAGTGTTGAATGTTGAATGTTGTTGCTTGTATTTGCACCTTTTCAACAGCGACAGCTGTAACCACAAATTCTAACTGTGTCGCTGCATGTTCCTCTGTCTGTCTTTGTATCTGACAATCTGTCTGTCTGTCTGTCTTTTTGTGGGTGTGCATGGCCATAAACCCAATTTCATTTGCCAGTACGTGAGCGTATGTTATATGTTTGTATGTTTGTTGTATGCGCACAAGAAAAACAATGGAATATTTTTATAGTTTTGCTTTATTTGTAGCTTTCTCCAGGTCGACTTCCAGCTGATTCGCTGTTGTCCAAGCGCGAAGTTCATTTTAAATTTTCTGACAACAGCAACAAATGAAGCGCATAAACTATAACAAAAACAATAACAACAGCAACAACAACAGCAACAGCAACAACAACCGCAACTGCAACCAAGAAGAGACACTTAAGTGGAGCACCTCAAGTTGCCACATGATAATTAAACAGCAGGTGCGGCACTTGGCATTAGACAGAGATGGAAACAGCCAACAGTACGCTCTGAAAGTCATCACTCAGAGAGCTTTGGCACACGCCTGCATCATAGACTAGTCCCGCCCAACCCTACCTGCTCCCCGCTGCTGCTGCTGCTGCTACTAACTGTTGAAATATTTACATAAAAAATATCTCAATTCCAAAGTGCCATGAAATACGAGAAAAAAATTTAGTACAGGCTGTAAACAAAACGAAAAAATATAAAGAAAAAAAAACAACAAAAAATACATGCACAGAAACCGCGCAATAATTCAAAAACTATGCTTTATTGTTTTTGTTATTGTTGTTGTTGCTTTTTTTTTGTTGTTGCTTTATTGTTTATTTTGTTATGTATGTATATTCATTTATGATTGCCCCAAGCGCTAAGTGCGTGCACAAATTGGCAGCACTCAGAGCAAGTGCGAAACGCAGAGAAAGAGAGAAGAAGAGAAAGAGAGACGGCTATAAAAAACAAACGAAATAGACAAAATTATGAGCGAAAAAAATATATATTTCAACGATGAATTAATTAACAATGCAATGCAATACTCCTTCTCTCTCCCTCTCTCCCTTCCTCTCTTCCTCCTTCTTTCTATGCTGTTTTCATGGTGTATAACTTTACGATTCGTCGTAAAAAAAAGCATAAGCAAATATGAAACGAAATTACCATGATAGTTGGGCTTTATCTATAAAGTGTCGAGGATTAAGCACTCTTAAACATAAATTATACCAATGGGAGCTACATGCTACCACAATAGACCAAAGCAATAAAGAGATTTGCAAATTCTTGGCTAAACAATAATAAAATCTTCCTCGCTAGTAATATATCTGCTTATTGCAAATAAACCAAAAATTTACAAGAAGTTTAAAGCACTAAAATGTATGCGCAGGAGTCTAGTGCAGTCGAGTGTAATCTACACTTCATATCAATACACTAGCTCAAAAATAGCACGTGATATGGCAATTATTCATTTTAGTATGCAATTCTGAGGAAAGGGTGCTAGATTTCCAAAATGTAAAAATTACAGTAGAAATATAATGTCAATGTGCACATGTATACCAAAGCAAAACTTTCTGTCTTTAAAATTGCACCTTTTATGCCTATTTTTAGTTTTTTGGCTCCACCAAAGTTTACATCAGACGGTGAAGAATGCGAAAGTTCACCAATGTTCCAAAGCAGAACGTTCTAGTTTCAAATTTGCGCCCGTTACGACGATTTGATATAATAGGTTCTTCAATATCTCAGAATTGGGACCAGGTATCTAACATTTGAAACAT
>JBANCZ010000547.1:0-33567 GCA_037040025.1 Sphaerogastrella javana
GTGTGTGTGTGTGATAGAGTGAGTGAGAGAGACAGAGACAGAGAGAGAGAGAGAGGGAGAGAGAGAGAGAGAGAGAGAAGAGGAGAGGAGGTGGTGTGGTGTTTCGGCTATGCTAAGCAGCGGCTGTGTAAACGCTACACGCTTGAAAAATCAAAAACAAACTCGTTCTCGCGTTATCTACCTCTCTCTCTTACTCTCTCACTACCTCAATCTTCTTTTGCTCTTTCGCTCTCTGTTTTAGTGTTTTCTGCAGAAGAAGATGAAGAAGAAGAAAAAGATTAAGTAATGTGCGGCCTGAGGAAAAGAGCAACAACTGAAGAAAACTCTGAAATTACAATAACTTACATGCAACAAGGGAGAACAGCTCAAACGCAAATAAGCGACAGACAGAGAGAGAGAGAGAGAGAGAGACAGAAAGGGAGAGAGGGAGAGGGAGAGTGAGAGAGAGGAAGAGTGAGAGTGAGAGAAAGTGGCTGTCAAGTAGACAGAGACAGAGCAACATGTTGTATTCTGCTATTATTGAGTATCCAAAACGAAAAGGGCTATAAATTGTTCGAATGCGCAAGCGAATGAATGTGAATATGCATGCGAGTGCGAATACGAATATGAAAATATGAATGTAAAAGTGCTGGTGAGTAATGTTCGCTCGCTTGCACATATAATGTACGATAAGCTATACCCATGATATATCAAGGCATTATATGGATCGCAACATGCGGCACTTGCCACTTGCCACTTGAAGCAGCAAGAGTAATTACTTTTACGCTATTGCTTATGCAAATAGGAGTACAAATAGATATGCATATTTTTGAATTAGTTTATGTACTAACTAAACTTTTAAGTACACATGCTTCTATATTTTAAATTCCACTAGCAATCGATGCATAATAATCGAACTCAATATGTCACGCTTTAAGCTGTTAATAAAGTTGCTCAAGGTCCTGACTCCAAGAAGCTCACGTCTCCAATAGAAAGAGAAAGAGGAAGATAGAGAGAGAGAGGGGGAGAGGGAGAGGGGAAGAGGAAGAGGGAGAGAGAAGAGAGAAGAGAGAAGAGAGGCATTCACTTATATTTGCCATCAAAATGCCGAGCACTTGAAATCAAATTTAAACATTCTATTCTATATTCGCATACCAGCCACAAATGACATGTGTGAGGATGTACATGCATGTGTGTGTGTGTGTGTGTGTGTAACAGCTTGTACTATGTACGTGTGTGTGTGTAAGACACGTACTTCCGCTTGTAAGCCAACGGCGACCTCAAGCATGGGGCGCAGAATAAAAAAAAAGAGGAATATTTTTGTTCACGTAACGAGATAATATTTTTGCAACATGCGATAGTCGCTACATTCGCTACAGACAGACTACAAGGCGTTGCAACTCCTACTAGGGCTATCTCTGTCCCTCCATCGGTCTATCAGTGCATCTAGTACCAGTTCTTTCCCTCCCACTGCTGAGCTGTTTTTTAGTTACGTTTTGCGCCGCTGCTAAATGATATTACCTGTAGCAACAGCAACATCAACATCAACATCAACATGACAAGCAGCAGGCGAAGAAGAAGAGAAAGGAATGGAGAGAGAGAGAGAGAGAGAGAGAGATAGAGAGAGAGAGAGAGGAGGAGCAGTGGCAGCTGAAGGAGCAGAAATAGTGGAAGAAGGACGTGCACAACTAACGGAAACAGGATGTGCTGGCTTGGCAGTTGTGAAGTGATGTTTAGGCCAGGCCAACGACTACGACGAATGCACTGCGAGAAATTGCACTGAAATTCATCCAAATACATAAAGTTAGAGAAATGTAAATGGGCTTTGCTTGGCTCTTCAGTTAATATAAACCATTTGAATAGTACACTATACTTTCTATATAATTTGAAATATGACTGTTCGACTATTCGCTCTGTGCAGCAGCATGAGTACCCGTGCGGGTGTACTCGTATTCGTGCGAAAACTTGCCCATAGGCATCATCGAGTGCCACGTTTTATGTCTTGCCAATGTGCCCAGGCTACAAGTCACAGCATGTATCCACACTCACACACACGTATATTCACAGTGAGTATGTGTGTGAGTTTGTGTGAGTGTGAGTGTGAGTGTGAGTGTGTGAGTGTGTGTCTATTTGTGTAGTTGTTATGTGCCCAGAGGCGGCACTCATACACAGTCGTCAGCACGCATACTCAATCTACTCGCACTTAGCAAGCGCATTCCCACTCCCCCTCCCAGTCACTCCTGTTTCCATTCCCATTCGTATTCGCATTCACATTCACATTCGCATTCGTATTCGTATTCGTTTGCCCTTGGGCAGCAACTGCTTGTTACTACTTCTGACAGCATAAATCGCTGCGTTGGCTTACATTTTTTTTTTTTTAGAATAGACATATCAGTTATAGTTATATATATATATATATGTACATATATGCAGGTATATGTGGGAATTGAATATTTTTTTAAGCTAAAAATAACAGAACTATTGGATTAGCATTTAAAATTCTGAATAATCTTCAAGCTCTGGTCACACTGCGCTGCCTACGCCCCAACAAAGGGGGATGCCAACTGGTGCGAATTGCAGAGCAAGAAGATTAGGGATGGCATGATTAATCATATAATGCACAATAATCGATTATTCTCCTTCGATTTAATCGAATCTAAATAAGTGTAATGTAATGTGTAATGTAAGTAATCGCAACGTTTAAATTAGTCATCGATAAATAGATTTTACCATCCCTTGTTGTATCTGGAAGATATAACTTTAATTTTACTGCACGAATGGATGTTTATGAATGTTCGTGTTTGTTTCCTCTGAGAATTGCTGTAGTTGGCAATGCAATAAAGCCGTTTTAGCAGCTTAATGTGATGCAACAACAATTGTAAGCGTATTTTAAACACGACAACACGCATACGACACGTCGTCCGAAGAGAGAATTCTAAGCAGCAACCAAGGGAGCAGTTGGAGTGATAATAGAAGCATAGAAGTTGAAGTGGGAATGGTAGTGGGAGTGTGAGTGAGAGTGGGAGTGGGAGAAGAGTGTGGGCTGTGGGGTGAGCGGTGTGTGGTGTGTGGTGTTAGATGAGGGGTGTTTGGGAGCAGGAGTTGTTTCAGCTTAAACAACACTCAGCCGATAACTGGGCGCAGCGCGTGCTGCAGGGGCTATAATTCTCTTGCTCAGTGCTGGCATCGAATGCACTCGATAAGCACGTAAACAGCTGCCAACTGCAGTAGGTGTAGAACTAGTAATGTGAGGCAAGGGGGGCGGGGCGGTGCCTTGGGGTAATGGCAGGCAGAGCAGAGCAGCTGCAACGCAACTCGAAGGCAGCTTATCGTATTGCTGTTTACTCAATATAGTTCCACTCATACCCTTCAGGTTTCCAGATCTCCCTCCCTCCATCTCTTTCTCTCTTCAAATGCTACACACGTTATGGTTAAACACATACTAAACACACACACACACACACAAACACACTCTCACACATATTTATAGAGAGTCATAGCAGCTTCATTTGCGGCTGCATCTGTAGCTTATCAACTGGCAAAGCCAGAGCTAAATTTAAATGTTTCTCTCTCTTTCTCTCTCTCTCTCTCTCTCTCTCTCTCTCTCTCTTTTGCCTCCTCTCTCTCTCTCTCTCTTTCTCTTTGCCTTTCTTTCTCCTCTGTGGCTGTCTCTTTTGTGGCTACTCTTTTCGGGTCTGGCTACCGTTTGTTATTTGCATATTTGCATTGCAATTTTCTCTAGGTTTTCCCTAGGTTTGCTTCTATTTTTATATTTTTTTTGCTCCCATTCTGCATTTTTCTTTTTGGTACTTGTAAATTTGGTTTTATATGCAAGGTGCAAATCTGTTTAGCGTCCCTTGTGAAATCGCTGGGGCCCGCATTAGAATGCATTTATGCAAAGGCCAATGAAAACTTGCACGGCAAATTTTCAGGAAAATTTTGCGAAATGAAGTCAACGGCGTGTAAAGTAACTTTACGGCAATGACATTTACGCAGATAAAAGATAGTAGACTGAAAGAATAATGCTTCAAGCGAAAGCAAAAGCAAAAAGCGAAAATAAAGCACAAATTTGTTGTATTTATCGCTTACAAAGTTGTTTCCCTTGTGATATATATATATATAGTCTACACTTCTGATCCAACATAAGGCAAGTCGCAACACATTAATATTACCGTTAGTTTTGATTTCATTATTATGCTAATGCTGAGATGGCAGGGAGATGGCAGGGGATGGCAGGGAGAGAGCTTTAATGCCAACCAATCACTCAAATCAAATGGCAAAGAATGAGGAAATGGCTCGAGTTTTATGCTCTAGATTAGCAGCTACAGGCTAGAGGCTATAGTCAGATTATTATTATTAACCATAAAAGTTGAATTCATCTCAGTCCATATTTGTATTTGTTGCTCTTGTTATTGATGTGGTTCTGAAGAATATAAACAATTTCGGTTCACACTCGAAATGAAAGCAAGAATGCTTTTTATATTTTTAAATTGAATGGCGATATATCAAATAAAATATCGATGTATATCTGTGTATCGTATTCATAATACAGTGTTAAATGTGAAAATATTTTAATCAAAATCAGGCAACACTGCGTATGCATAATCTGTAAACAACGTGACAATCTTTGCTACATTTTCCCTTTTTTTTGAGCTAATAATAAATGATTTATGTAAACATTTTACAGAAAGACGTGCTAATAACTGAAGTGAATGTTCCTAATGCTGTTGACACCTTAACAACGAACGAGACAGAGAGAGAGACAGAGGGAGAGAGAGAGAGAGACTCTTACAGTTTCACACTCGACATTCCACATACGACACGTAGCAAGCTCTCTATTTTGTGGAAACGCCAATTGAATATAATTGCTGTTAGCTCACAAACTGTCGAAAAGCGCTCATACACTGAGCGAAAATTAACAAAAGGAAATTTACATGGAAAAACTTTTTAAATATATGTTGACTATTATACCGTACCATTTATCCACAACAATCTCACTAATTCTAATGAAATTTGCAATTTGCAATGCAATTTGTTTCGCTGAGTGTAGTTTCATTAGTTTTTTTTTTGAAAGCTTGGAAGCCACTGAAAGTCCTTGCACCACATTCAAAAATTCCAACGCGCGCATGAAAACAGAAATTTAATTTTCAGCGCTCTTGATTTTTAAATGTCGCTGTGTGCATAAGGAGAGGCAATAGTAGCAGAGAAAGAGAAAGAGAAAGAGTAAGAGGGAGTACAAGCAAGAGAACTTGTATTAATTTTGTGCAAAAATGTCTATATTAAATTGTGCAAATCGTGCAATATTTTACTGAGCACGACAAGTCTCTTGAATCGTTATACATTGGTCGAAAAAGCGTATGAATGGGTGTGTAAAATGCTTGTAACGGATATGTCAATGCAGGCAAAGGAAAGGATAAGCCTGAATGGACACTGTATACATATCAGCAACTGCTGCATGCCTTCTGCAATCTGGCAATAAACAACATTTCATATTTACCTTATGCTTTAGCACGACCTCCATTGGGCATATCATTTTCCGTGCAGTGATAACCTTCACAATGCCGTTGTATAGAATGACTTCCGGTTGATTGGTCACACTGCAAGGCTCACAGAGAGGCGATCAGGCGATCAGGTGATCAGCTGAGTAGCGGGGCTGCCAACTTGCACGAATTTGCAAGAGCATGGAGTATTCGTTGTATGTAAGAAGTGCGCGAAAATGTTTTCTTGAATGTTTGTTTAAGACCCATAGCGATGCGTACACGAGACCGGAAACAGAATATCGGACATGTTGCAATGCCAAGCAGAAATAAAATCGAAATAAAAATAAAAATGAAAATAAAAGCGGAGCAGAGAAAGGAGAGTGGACAGCCCAGAACGCAGAACGCAGGTTGCCTGCTTTTTGGCTTTATGGCACTGCATTTTGTAATTAATGGGCCTGGTCATCCTCCAGGCAGTTGTTGTATTCGTTGTTGCCCTGGCTATTATGCATACAACTGTTTCGGCTCTTGTCGTATTGGGGCTGTTCGGGGACTGTGTGTAGTACCGTAAATAGCCGTAGCTTCTTTTATAGAGCCAAGCATCAGTTAATCTATGGCCTTTCCCACTTTCTCTCTCTCTCTCTCTCTGTGTGTGTGTGATAACCTCTTCTTGCTCTTGGCCGTAAACATACTATGAAATTAACATTTTACTATAGTATATTTGTACATTTTGGATGTGGTCTATATAGTATATATGTAGTATATATTTAACTGTGTACTAATATAGTTTATGCGGCGATTTTATGTTTAGTCTTTAGGCTGAATTGCGATGCTTTAGCTTTTTATTTGCTCTATTAGTTTGAAAGGATTTCGCCTTAAATTTTACTGTCTGGATCTACAGTGAAGGTTGTCGATATTAATATATTTTGTGAAGACTTTTTGACTTTATTCTGATATTATTGCTGGCAATGATGATGCCACTCAAGAATATGGCAAAACTTGTCCACACACCAGATCTAAAATGCAGATCTGGTCAAAGACAGTGCGCCTATCGATACTGCCGTAAAGCGGACTATCGATATGACATATATACGCGTTGTATGTATGTATAGTAATATAATGTATAATATATATATTCGTTGGTGTTAGAACTTGTTCAATTGTTTCGCCAGTTGAAACAAATTAATATATATATTCTATTTATGTCTCATTCTGTGTCTCCCTCTCCCTCTGTTGAGAGAGAAAGGAATGCTAGAACTGAACTTTAGCTGCATCGAAATTTATTCAAAAATGTTTGCGAATTAGCTGTGTCAAGATCTTGGGAGTAATTTACTTTGGTTTTACTTACAAGTTGATAATTCAATTTGTTCCACACACAAAAATATCAAAAGGAAGAGAGATAGAGAGCAAAAGAGAGATAAAAAAAAGAGAGAGAGAGAGAGAGAGAGAGAGGAAGAGAGTGAGAGCGACAGAGCTAGACAAATAGACGTGAGGAATGTGACTTTCTTCTCCTTCTACTATCGTCTATTATTTTGGCAACTAATTAAGCAAACTTTTTGCTGTCTTTGTTTTGGCTTTAGCTTTGGTTTTATCACGTTTGACGAGTCATGTCAGACAAGGACACAGAATGCAGGATACAGGATACGGGAGAATGCCATGCATGAGGAAGACGAGGAAAATGGGAAAGTGCTGCCTCAATTTTCTACGTGCAGACCATAAAGTTTATATATAACTTCGTTGTTAGACCACACAGTGAATGCGTGACAGAGTAAGAGACAGAGAAAGAGCGAGAGAGAGAGAAAGAGAGAGAGTATGCGAGAGGGAGAGAAAGAGAGAGAGGCATAAAGAACTTGCACAAATACCATTAGAAGTTTTACAATTGTGTTAGGCCGAGTGTTTTTTTTTTTTTTGTGTATTCTTGTTCTTCTGACTGAGTTTTTGCAGCACATTAATAAACCATAACTAATGGGCATACGAGCTTTTAGCGACAGAAAGGGAGAGTAAGAGAGGGCGAGAGAGGGAAAGACTGTGCAAAGACATATAAAGTCTGTTAAATCTGCTTTAAGTTTAAATTTCTGCAAACAAGACACCACCAAAACAACAACACAACAAAACTCAGGGGTCGTTTTAAGCTGCCATCTTGGAATTCGCACAATAAATTTGTAAGGAAAACAAGCAGCGAACGAACAGTCGTAGGCAACCGACAGTGAGCCATGCGGCAGCAAGCCCTCTACGCTAAAATTTAAAGCTTAGATTTATGTCATGCATAATTCTCCTGAGCTTTGATTGTACCGATTACTAATGTTCACAAATGATTAAAAATTCGTCAAGCTGAAGGGTCTACCGGAGCTGCCTATAGGGCTCTCTGATAGAACTTGAGAGAGACCTTACTACGGCACCTGCTTTTGTTTGCTAAACACTGATGACACCCAGTGTTTTATAGAGTGCACGGGCATAACAAGGAGAACACAAATCGAATGAAGCGCATAAAAAAGCAAACAAGTAAATGAAATTTCCGCTTGTGTCGACTTTACTTGAGTCCTGGCCAGGAAGAGGAACAGGAACAGGAGAGGATCATTTAGTATCAATACTTGAAATGTTGTTGTTCTTGTTTGTATTCCCCGTACAATTTAAAAATGCCGGAAATATGTTACAGCTTTATGAGCTCGTTTTCCAGCTGACCATGCCCATGCTAACGCCCACGCCCACGCCCACGCGCCCACACGCTCACACGCCCACAACGACACGCTTTGACTTGTTTACCATTGTGCTACTGCTACTGTTGTTGTTACTGTCCCCCACTGTCCTCCGCAAATGGCAGCTTAGTGTAAATTACAGTTTTCGCCTGGCACCAAAAAAGTTATTTGCCAAGCCAAAAGAACTACCGACTAGCGGTGGCAAGAGCCAAGTGGCGCGAAACGAATGAGAAATACACTTACATAGCCAAGGAGTCAGAAAAAACAACAAGCAATGGCATTGAAGTATTAAACGGCTCTCGAAGTCTGGTCACACTGCATTCACGATGACGGCATGGATGTCTGAACTTCAGATGAAGCCGTCAACTCGCTGAACAAACCCCTACGATGCAAATTTGAACGTAGATCTAATTCCGATAGTAATGTCACAATTATATATCTATACGTTACGATGTATTAGGGAATCTTGGATAAACTGACAAGTCAGTAGGCCCTGTTGTTGTAGGGCATTGAAACTTGCATAGAGCATTTTAGATAATATCTTTTGATTAGTGGCAACCGCACAAAACTTTAATTAAATTCGCACACAATTCTCTAGAAACTTTATGCAGCATTTGCCCTGTCACCAGATAAGTTCAACGACGCGTAGCTTTAGTCCTGACACTCCCCCTCCCAACCCGCCACCGATTCCTAGCTGCTGTTCCCGCTGGAAGCACATGCATGTGGCGACCGACTGGAAACTGCCATTGTTTGGCCCGGGACTTTAAGTTTTAGAATGTATAAAAAAAAAACTTAATAGAAAACTTTGTGGGCACTGGGCAAAGTTATGTTAACTTTCAACTCTCGACAGTTACCCCTCTCTCCGCCCGTTACAATCAGCGATCCCCCCTTACTTCAGCTGCCTCTGCTGGGTGGTAGCTTCAGGAGCTTCTAATGAATTAATTAGTTGATTTTTCGTGCTCAGTTGGGAGAAAGTTGAGAGTTGAGAAAGCGCTTGAATTTTTGTTCGTTAAAAATTCATTGATTTTTGTTTTATTTGGTTTTTGTTTCTCTCTTTTTTTTTGAGTAGGGAACCTTTTAAATATAGTTATGTAACCCTCTGCTAGCCATAAATTGTATGGCCAAGACAACCGACAGACACACATACACACAAGCACACAACCCACACACACACACACACACAAACACACACGTGCACAGAACACACACACACATTCAGTCGTAACTCATAGCGAATTGCACCATTTGTTGTATTTGTCTCCCGAGAGCATATGAAGTTGCTTATTTGTTGCTAGTGTTCCATGTGTGTGTCTTTGTGTGGTGTGGTGTATCTCATTGATGTTGTTGGAGCTGTTGTTTGTTGTTGTTGTTGTTGTCTGCCCGTTGCCTCGTTGTGTTGTTAGATCGTTTGACGCATTCGAAATTTTGATAAATTTTATCACAGCTTATAAAAATCAAGCAAATTTAAATAATAATCTCTCAATTTTATGCAAATCAAAAACTCAAATTAGAACCACCAACGAGCGCCCTACTATAGATCCAACATACCCCCCAAATCCCATTTAACAGCAATCCAACCTTGTGCATGTTCCAAGCGCTGTCGCTGCAGTCCAGGCATCAAGTTTTTCTTCGCTCGCACTCTTTGCCTGAGGCTCAGCGTCCAGTGGGTTACATGCACAACGCTGTTGCTGCGGGAATACGCAAATCAATATAATGTTCGGATCGGTGGAGCGCTTGTTGGTGGATCTTTACATGAACCACGTTCGGGTTTGATCAAGTACAAAAAGCTATTTAAAATATATGCTTAAATCTAGGCGCTAAATTCGTTTCAATTCATTATAGTTTAAAGTTTATAGTTCATAGTTTCAGTTTCAGTTTCAGTTTCAGTTTCAGTTTCAGTTTCAGTTTTAGTTGTGTCAACTTGTGTCTACTTGGAGCTTTTCTTCTTGTTAGGTATCGTCGCCCAGAGGCGGAAGAAGTACTCATCGCGTTGTAGCAGCCTGCCGCGGGCATACGAGTGTATATCAGCATCCATGTTGTGATCTCGCAGCCAGGAGGATGTATTACATGTGCTCATCTCAGTACGCGGCTCATCGGGCAGGCTGGCATGACCTGCAGGGGAGAAAACATCAGAGTAAATCGTTGGTTACCTGAAACCCCATGATATTTTCGATACATACCCGCTGTCATCACTTTGTAGGGCTCCTCGGATTCCAGTGGTTCGCTCAAGCCAATCTCGTTCTTGGCAAAGATACGTATCATGTACTCATGGTTCTCCTGCAGGTCTCTGATCTGGAATTTCTGCACACCCGCTGGCACACGGCCCACTTCAATCCACATGGATTTCTTCATGTCACGTATAGCAATGTGATAACCGAGCAGTGGCGCACCTCCATCTGACTCGGGTATACCCCATTCAAATACGTGCGCATTGGCAGCGATAACACGCGCTTCCAGTGGCGCCGTAGGCGGTGAAGGTACAGCTGGAAGTCAAGGCAGAGTGAACGTATATAGGATTTGTTTACTTAATGAATATATTGTACGTTTAATTAGTTATGTCGACTTACTGGCATGTGTCTTTAGCGATATGCTGTCGAGTACTGCTGGCGCACCTAAACCAGCCTCGTTCTCCGCCGAGACACGGAACGAATGTTCGCATTTCTCCTTCAGATTGTCCACGGTGTAGTGCAGCTGATGTGCATCCAGAGTTATAACCTTGGTCCAGCTGGTCGAGGTGGATGATTTCTTTTCCACGCAGTAGCCTAATAACATTAAAAGAGTAGTATATTAAGCCAAATATATTCTTATCCTATATGCCAAGACGTACCTGTTATTTCAGAGCCTCCGTTGCGGGCTGGCACCTCCCAGTCGAGCGTAACACTGCGGCTAGTCACATCCGGAGCACGCAGATTTTGCGGCGGCGACGGCGGCGCTGCGAATACAAATATAGATATGAATATATATCAATTATTATAGTCATCTGTACTAAATAGTTAGTGGCGCATTTTGCACGTACCCAAAGGTGGAGCAGCTGTTGTAATTAGTTTTATATATGTGCATATTTTTGGCAAAGCATTAGTCGCATCATTATGATAAAGCGTGGGCAAAAGCAATAAATTAAGCATTTGTATTTCAGCAATTAATTTAAACACTGTTCACTTACTTATTTTACGACCCACAACGATCTTTTCTGTGGTCTCATACGCCTCACTAGTGCCAACCTCGTTACGAGCATAGATCCTGAACAGATAACCCTTGCCTCGCACCACCTTTTCCACCTGTATATTTGTCACTGTTCCCGTTGTGGTGCCCAGTGACCGATAGACAGTTTCAGACTCTTCCCTGATTTCCACTATGTATTCGATTATCTTTGAGCCACCGTCCGTCTCTGAGGGCTCCCATGACAGCGTAAAGGAAGTGTCATTCATGCCAGACGCAGGCGTGGGACCGCGCGGTGGCGATGGTTTTTCTGTTTGGAAAAATAAAATGTTACAATTTGTAGAACACAAATGAAAAAAGTAAAATTCTTTGTGAATTTACTCTGTCCAACCGCATTAGATTAGCTTTTTAATTGCTAATGTTTGTCAAGTATTAGATATCGATTTGCCAATTCTGTTAACTTAACAGAATTCTGCAGCCCTATTTATCGGTATTAAGCTGCGATATGATCGTTTAATCGAACTCACATCTCTAAATGCGACAATTGGCGGCAAACTATTTTTTAATACCTGCCAAAATATAAGCAACTAATTCATTGAAAACCTGAGGTATTACTTACCGAATTTCTTGGTTATTTTGACAGTCTCACTCTCAGTTGGCTCCGATTCACCTATGGGATTAATGGCAACCACACGGAACATATACTCAGCATTCATGGAAAGCTTTTGTATGGCGTAGGAGTGTATGTCCTTCTCGAAGTCGGACACCTTCATCCAGATGTTGTTTTGCATGTCGCATTTCTCCAGCATGTACTTGTTGATGTCCATGCCACCATCATCGATTGGCGGTGTCCACTCCAAGGTAATTGAATCCTTTTTAATGTCTTTCACCTCTAGGGACTGTGGCCTGCCAGGTTTGTCGATAACTTGTACAGTGCACTCTGTATAGGTAGAGCCGGACTCATTGCTGGCCGTCACCTTGTAGCGTCCAGAGTGTTCGCGCGTTACCTTCTTCACCGAATACGTAGAGCTGGTCTCTGTCGTTTCGATTGTGATCTCCTTGCTGGTGGTGGTTGTCTGTTCTATAGTCTCCTTGTGCCACGTTACAGTTGGCTGTGGATAGCCACGAATTGTTGCCGGAATGGTGAGTGTGCTGCCCGTGCGCAGTTTCTGGGACAGGTATCTGTCTTCGATATCAATGCTGGGCTTCTGTTGTAGCTTCAGTCGGCACGATGTCTCCACGGTGCCCTTCTCATTCGTTGCCACACACGTGTAGGTGGCTTCAGTCTCAATTGTTGTCTTTTCGATGACGTATTTTGCCACACGGTTCTCGTAGCGTAGGCTACTAGACTCGAAGATCTTTCCATTCTTCTTCCAAGTAATGCTGGGCTCCGGAATGCCACCAAACACACAGGATAATGTCACCTCCTTGTCCAATTCACTGGCAATGTCCTGCAGTGGTTCGCGCACGCTTGGCGGCTCTGTTTCCACCTTTGGCACCAGTTTAATGGGCGGGGAAATGGGTGAAGGTGGCGATGGACCTACCTCATTGACGGCTATGGCACGGAACACATATTCCGTATCGATTTTCAGCTTACTTATCGTATAGGTCGTATCCTTAATCTTGCGTATTTCAGTCCATCTGTTGAAATTAATTAATGCATATAATTTTTGTATGCTATAAATTATAAATAATATCATTGCTTACTTTTCATGCTTTGTGTCGTGATACTCCAGAATGTATTCGAGAATTTCGGATTTGCCATCATCTTCTGGCGCCTTCCAGTACAATGTAATTGAATCGTGCATTACCTCGAGGGGTTGTGGCGTGCCAGGAGCCGTGGGCTTACCTAAAGTGCGTTTGACAAAGGTTGCAATCAGTTGCTGCTTCATCTAATTTACTTTTCATAATTAATTAGCGATACTTACGCATAATAACTAAGTGTAAGCTGGCCTCCGCCTCGCCAACGGGATTCACAAGTTTCACCGTGTAGTCGCCCTCATCATCGTCCACAACCTTTTTAATGGTAAGTGTGGCAGATTCCTCACCGATTGTTGGTAAGATGCGTTTCGACTTGGGTATGACAACATTGCGGGTGGTCCATTGTGCTTCGGGGGCAGGTGTTCCAGTGTATTTGACAGTGAATGTAGCATCTTCATTCTCCTTAACCTTGATGGTCTGATCCTTGTCAGAAGTAATCACAGGCGGCAGCTTAAGCTCTTCTACACAAAGTTTTGTGCTGCTGGTGACATTTTCGGCAACACAGCTAATTTCACCCGCATCATCGTCGTTGGCATCGTGTATGACTAGTCGTCGCACGGTGCCCTCAACAAATAACTCGTGCTTTTTGTCTGGCTTAACGGGTTTGCCCTTCTTGTGCCAGGTAAGCTCTACATCTGGTTGTGAGAGCTCAACTGTAAACTCAGCATCTGTGGTCTTCGTCGCCAGTGTGACGTCTGGCAGACGGACTATAAAGTCTACCAATGGCTCTTCAACAGTCAGTATGGCCTGGGAGTTCTGCTCGCCCACCTGAATTGAGTACTCGCCCATATCCTCAGGCTTGGCCTTGGTAATTCGCAGAGATTGCCGCTTACCATCTATGGTTAGTTGTATACGCTCGTTGAACTTGATTTCCTTGCCATTTTTGAACCATTTTACTAGAGCATCACCCTTGCTCAGCTCAATGTTGAATGTGGCGTTTTCGCCCTTAGTGACAGATACATCCTTCAGCGGCTTTACAATCTCGGGTGGCAGCTCAATAACAGTAAGCTCACAACTGCACTCTTGACCCTCCAATTTGCACGTATACTCGCCCTCATCATGTATGGTTGTGTTGTGTATGACTAAGCGTCTAGATTTACCATCCTTGATGAATTCACAGTTCTTGTGTTCAGGAGTGATCTTTTCACCGTCCTTGTACCAGATAACTTCCACTGATTCGGTTGTCAGTTCGACGTCTAATATGGCAGTATCCTTCTCGGTTACCTCATAATCTTCAAGCACCTTGATAAAGTCTGGTTTGCGCTGCAGCACTTCAACAGTTGATTGTGTCTCCTGTTTCTTTACCTTACAGACATAGGTACCAGAATCGCGTAGATTGGTATTTCTAATGACCAATTTGTGAGTCTTTCCATCTTGTACGACCACGCGGTGATCCATGCCGCTAAGTTCCTTGCCATTGAAGAACCACTTAGTGGTAACCACGTGCGATGTTTCGCATTCCAGTGTTAGTGATTGCACTTCCTCAATAGTGATAGTCTTCTTTAATTTCTTAGTGAAAGTTACCTCATCGACTTCAACAATTACACGCGCACCATGCGAGGTCTTGCCAATCGGGTTGCTAGCAATGCACTTGTAGTCACCGGAATCGGTCTCTGGATTAGCATTTTGTATAATGAGCTCAATATTTTCACCATCATAAATTTGTTTAATACGCTCGTTGGGATACAATGGGTTATTGTTGAATAACCATTGTACCTCGGGCACTGGATTACCCGAAACCTTGGCTGGCAGTCGTATCTCACCCTTCTGTGGAACCGATTGCTCCTCAAAGCGTTCCACAAACAGTGGTGGCTCTGCATTGCCACTAGTTGGCTCTAAAACATTAAAAAATCATTATTGTTTGTTGATGTATTATTAAAGTAAGAAAGAGTGTAGACATAAAACAATCAACCTACCTTCAATTGTAAGATTCGCAGAGGTTTCAACACTACCCAGCGGGTTCACCGCCTTCACAGAGTACTCGCCCTTCTCCGACTTTTTGGGTGTAATCAATGTGAGTGTGTGCAAATCTTTGTCTGATTTGCCATTTTTGATGACCTTGCCATCCTTGTACCATGTTACCTTTGGTGCAGGATTGCCCACAATATGCGTGGAAAGCACAACGCTTTCGCCCTCACGTATGACTATATTACGGAGCGGTTCCAGTATTTGAGGGGCCTCCTTATCTGCGGTTCGCACCTTTAATGTGATTGGCAAACGAGCTTCACCCTCTCGATTGGTGGCAATAACCTCATAAATACCCTCTTGAGACTTCTTGACTTTGGTAATATGCACAACACTACAATACATGTGCATATCCGATTCGGTTACCACGCGTACATTTTTAATGTCTTCTTCATCAATGTCTTCGCCATTGAAAGTCCACACAATATCCGGCTCCGGAACCGCAACGAGGCGACACTCGAGTATTACATTCGTGCCCTCATCAACATATTGAGCCTTAGGCTTGCGTGAGAAGGTTGGAGGTATACCCTCAAGGATATCGGCTAATGAGGATTCACGGGACATGCTGCGGCGCGACAGCGCCGTTGCATCCGAACCGTGGTCTGATAATGGACTCTCGACAATTAACTCGGTTGTTGTTGATGTGAAACCTGCAGCATTCTTGGCCACACAGGTAAATTTGCCAGCATCTTCGGGGAAGACTTCACGAATGATCAAAGTGGCGACATTGTCATCATCGTAGAACATTTGGAAGTCTTGTGAAGGCTTGATGATTGCCGTTTCACGGAACCAAGCGATCTGTGGTCTTGGATTTCCTTCGACTTTGCACTCAAATTGCACGGTATAGCCATCGGGTGTATGAATTGGCTGAAGTTTTTCAATGAATCGCGGTGCAATTGGCTTATCCTCTGGGCCAGGTCCTTAAGATATGCACAAACACGAAATAACATTAAGCATGAGTTAATAACACGACGGGACAGTTTTAAATGTCGGTGTTAGATAGAACAGAAAAAATCTATACAGTTTTGAGCAAAACTTACTTTCAAATACCGGAAGCTTGTTAATCTTCTCGTGCAACTTATTCTGCACGTATTGCGCATATTCGTCCGGTTCCATCAAATACTGGGCAGGCACCCAGCCTTCCTCATCGGTGATGCACTTTTTAACATACCACCACTCGGAACTGTGACGTCCAATGACTCGTACCTTCTCGCCTTCAACTAAGTTGATGGCCTCATCGTTATCAGCAATGTAATTGCATATGGAGTACATAATATTTTCAGCATTAGAGTCTAAGGTAAAAAATAAATTGTGAATGACCCCATAAGAATAAGATAAAATAAGAATTCAAAAATATTTACCATCCACATCCATTTCACGAGTGATATTCAGAGAGGCGCCATCTAATTGATTGAGAATAACATTAATATTGGGTAAAAGTAATGTGGAAACTTGCACAAATATAAGAGAAGCATTGGGATTTGAAACAATGGATTTGTTAGGCGTTAGCAACTAACAGTTATATTTCTTGGGGTATATTACCTCATCTTTCGAAGCTATTGCCATATAAGCAGATGGTTGAATTGAATCCAATGGGAACTTTAAATTTATAATTATCTTTGCTTAGCTTAATATATTTGGGCCTTAATACGCTTACCTTCGTTGAAGAGTTGCTGTATGACCTTGCGCTTCTTCTTAAATGTTAAAGAATCTTCGTCGTAGGTTATGGAATCGCGTTTAGGCTGTCTTATACCAATAAGGAATTGTTCCTCTTCCTCATCTTGGACGGAGTAGTGTGGTTTCGCTGCTTTTTTAGATTTTAGCTTGAAGTCCACCTCATCTGGAGGCAGTTCTTCAACCAAGTATTCTTCGGGTTCCTCAACCTCATCAATAGTGTCTTCATCCTCATGAATTTCTTCGATAATTGGACCCTCACCGTCATCGTAATCTTGTATAATTTTGATCTTAGCCTCATCTGTTGCCTCACTGTACGTCTTCTTAATTGGCTTCTTTAATTTAACCTTGCCAGATATTGAAACTTCCTCTTCAGCATAATCATCCAATGCAATATTAAATTCTTGGTCCACATCCTCTTTAGTTTTGGTGCTCTTGCCACGGAAAGTAACATTTTCAACATCTGTGTACTCGGGAATATCAACCTTCTTGCGGCGTTTCAATTTCTTAATGGTATACTCTTGATCATCCTCTTCTGTAATTTGCAATGGTTTTGGTTTTCGCCTCTGACTAACTACAAATTCTTCAATATCTTCGCCTTCTTCATATTCTTCTTCTAGGCGTTTAATTGATAACTCTGCAGCAGCTTCGTCTAGAGTCGTTGGCTTTACAGGCCGTTTCTTGAGCACTGTAGCTGCTTCTTCGACACCTTCCGTAATGGTATGTGGTTTTTTGAAAGAAAGACTGAATTCAGTTTCTTCTAGATCTTCTACTGTAGGCTCGTAAGGCTTTTTCGGTTTCTTTCTTATAACAACAGCTTCTTCAATGATTTCTTCCTCTTCAATTTCTACGGGTCTCTCTTCGACAACAGTTTGCTGCAGTTTTAATTCATCTGCAGCTTCTTCGACTACCTTCTGTGGCTTCTTTTTCTTTTTTACCTGGACAGTTTCTTCAGAAGTTTCTTCTGTAACCTTCTTTTCTTTGGGAAGCTTAACGTCAACTGAAAACTCTTCATTCTCTACTTCTTTGGGCGCCTTTGGCTTTAGGGTAACAGCAGTAATTACTTCTTCCTCTTCCGGCGCTTCAGGCTTTTTCAGTTTAAATACGGTAGCATCTTCTTGATCTTCTTCAACAGAAGGTTTTTCTGGTCTCGTAATCTCGACTTCTTCAATTACTTCCTCCACCTCTATTATAGGCTCAGGAGTAACTTCTTGCTCAACTGTAACAGTAATTTCTTCTGCAGCTTCCACAACTTCTTTCTTAGGCTTCTTCTTTGTTATTTTTGCTTCCTGTTGTACTTCCTCAACCTTAGGTTTAGGTTTAATAGTGACTTCTGCTTCAGGCTCCTCCGTTATTTCTGTAGGCTTAGGTTTTTTAATTTCAACCTCTTCAATGACTTCTTCCTCCTCAATGATAGGCTCAGGAGTAAGCTCGTCTTCTAACTTGACAGTGAGTTCTTCTGCAGCTTCTTCCACAATTTTCTCCTTGGGCTTCTTTTTTGTTATTTTTACATCCTCTTGAATTTCCTCAACTTTTGGTTTTGGTTTAATAGTGACTTCCGCTTCAGGCTCTTCTGTTATTTCGACAGGTTTTGATTTCTTTTTAGGCAGACGCACTTCTTGCTCTTGTGGAGCTTCGGGCTGACTTTCTTTAACTTCGAATTTATATTCGGTGGGACTCTCTTCTGGTTTAATTGTGGGTTTTTCAACAACCTCTTCTACAACTTCCTCCTCTACAACTTTTGGCTCTGGAGTAATTTCGTCCTCCACTTTGACGGTAAATTCTTCAGCAGTTTCTTCTACGATTTTCTTTTTAGGCTTTTGCTTTGATATTTTGACATCCTCTTGGGTTTCTTCAATTTTAGGCTTTGACTTAAGAGTCACTTCAGTTTCTGGCACTTCAGTAACCTCAACTGGCCTGTGAGCTTTCTTAGGAAGTTGTACAACCTGCTCTTCTGGTACCTTATCTTTGGAATCTTCAAGTTGACTTTCCTTGATTTGGAATTCGTATTCGGTTGATTTTTCCTCTGATTCCTCTGCAAGTTTGATCTCTGGTTTTTCTTCTACTTCTTCAATAATTTCAACTTCAGCTTCAGGAGTTACGTTTTCAGTTACAGTGACTTTAAGCTCCGCAGCTGCCTCTTCCTTTTTAACTGGTTTAATGGACTTTTTGGTAATCTTAGCTTCTTCGGTGACTTCTTCGACTGGCTTCTTTGGTTTGATTTCGAACACAGCGTCTGGTTCTTCAACAACTTGTTGCTCAGGTATTTTTTTCTTCTTTTTGATAGTAAATTCTTCTTCTGGCATCTCTTCAACTGTTGGTTCAGCTACAGTATCCTTCAGTTTAAACTTAAAACCTATCGGCGCAGCTTCTTCATCAATTTCTTCAATTTCCTGTACTAGTTCTTGAGGCTGAGATATTTCATCGATAACTGTTATCTTCAGTTCTGCAGCTTCTTCTTCAGCAGGCGTCTGTGGTACAACAGTAACACTTTCAACGGTTTCAACCTCATCAGCGGACTTTGGAGACGAAATACTTACTTGAGCCTCAGGCTCCTCTGTAACCTGTGGCTTTGGTTTCTTCTTACGCGTAACTTTAACGTCCTCTTCTATTATTTCTTCGACTATTTCACGTGGTACTTCATCAACCACTTTAACCTTATGTTCTTTATAAGTTTCTGGTTGTGGTTCTTCGACTATTGGCTCATCGGCAGTAGATTCTTGGACGATTTGAACAGGTTTTTCGGGTACTACGTCTTTCACACCGATTTCGTATGACTTGTATTCAACTGGCATGTCTTCCTTTGTTTCGGCTATAATTTCCTCAATTTCTTGAACTAACGAAACTTCTTTTGGTATATCTTCTGTAACTTGAATCTTAAGTTCCTCAGCCTCTACATCCTTGACCTTCTTTTTAGGTTTCTTTGTCTTAATTTCAGCCACTTCAGAAACCTCTTCAACGGGCTTGGTTTCCTTCAGCACAAATTCAGCTTCAGGCTCTTCCTTTGCAGTTGAAGTGGGCTGGGAACCCTTCACAGTAAAATCTGCTACAATTGGCTCATCAGGTTGACTTTTCTCTATTTCGGATATACGAATACTATATTCATTTGGTTTCTCTTCAATTGGAATATCCTTTTCCTCAGTAATTTCAACCGTTTTCGGAACTTCAACTGCCTCTTCTTTGGATTCAAGCTCTTCAACAACCTTAATCTCTTGGGTAGCAGCGTCTTCGGCGTGCTTGGGTTTTTTGGTTTTCTTCTTCTTAACTGCAACATCAACTTCAGTTTCTTCGATAAGTTTTGGTTCTGTTAAGAGTACTTCTGCTTCAAATGATTCAGGTTCTTTTGGTTTCGGAGTAGCAAACAACGCTTCAGGGACTTCTTCTTCTAGCTGTTCTTCTATCTCGATAATCTTCTCCGCTTGAGTTTCACTTACAGATATTTCATAAGAGTCGTATTTTTCAACCTTCTTAGGAACAGATTTTTTAACCACTTTATTTGATTTCTCTTCTACTATTTCTTCTGGTATAGATTGAGGAGCTTGTGTTTCAGTGATTTCAAATTCGAATGATTTCGGCTTATCAGACTGTTCAATCTTATCCTCGATAACCACCTCGTCTTCTGCTTCAGGCTGTTGTTCAAGTTCCTTAACTACATCTTGCTTAACTTCTTTAACTTCTTCCATATGCTTCTTTTTCGACTTTTTCTTCCCAGGAATTTCCTGGTCTTGTGGCTGTGGTTCGATTAATTTTAATTCCACTTCGAATTGTTCAGCCTCATGTTCAGGCTGTTGAATTGGCAATGAAACTTCAGCAGTAACCTCTTCTGTTTCTTCTGGTTTAACATCCTTTGGTTCTTGCAAAGTCACTTCAAATTCATCGGCTTGCTGTGGCTTGGGTTTCTTTTTTCTGGTTATTACCTTTTCTTCAATGACTTCTTCGGTGGTCTCTTCTCTTTCATCAAAGTCAACAACTTTCACTAGATGTTCCTTAGAAGCGTCTTCGGGTTCCAAAACTGTAGTTGTAATTTTGTATTCTACGGGTATGTCTTCCGGAATATCTTCCACGGGTACTTCTTCAACTACTGCAATTTCACCTGCGGGAGTTTCCTTTGGTTTCTTGTGTTTTACTTTAACTTCCTTTGGCTTTTCTTCCTCAAATGGCTTTTCAATTAGAACTTCTTCATCCTTTACAGATATCTCAAAGTCCATTGGTTTTTCTTCAAATGTTTTGACTTCCTTTTGTTGTATTGGCTTCGATTTGGACTTCTTCGGCTTTTTAACTTCTTCCTCAGATTCGATAACCTTCTCTTCAGGCACTGTTTCCTGAGTAGTTGGTTTGATCTGTTTCTCCTCTTCTACTGTTTCTTTGGGGGTCTTTTTAACAGGTTTCAGTTTAATTTCGGAATCAGTCTCTTCTGGAGCCTCACTTTCAGGTATGCGGAACTTAATTTCTGATTCAGGTACCTCTTCCTGTTCTTTTGGTTTACCTGGCACTATTTCCGTTATATTTGTCTCCTGTTCTGGTTTTGCTTTTTCTTTGGGTCTGTACTTTGTTTTTCCCGGTTTCTTTTGTTTCTCTGGCTTATCTGGATGTTCCATCCGATCCAGTTCCTCTGGCACATAATCAGGACGTTCATAATCGGTTGGTTCAAATGGCTCTAGTTGAATGTCATCATCTTTGGGCTGCTTGGGTTGTTCCTTAACGACAACCACGTCCTCTTCTTTTAGTTTCTGGTCAATTTCATTTTCAACATCCTTTGGCCTCTCTGGTATCTTTTTAAGGGTAACATTTTCAGGGGACTCTTCCTCTTTTTGTTTCTTTTTACCCTTGCCGATTTTAATCTTAACATCCTCAAGCGGTTGTTCTTCTGCTGGTGCCTTTTCTGGTTTCTGATAAGGTTTCTTTTCATCTGCTTCCTCCTCGCTGCTTACATATTTCTCATACTTCTCCAATTCAACCTTCTCCAAATCATCCTTAATTTTCTTTAACTTCTTGGTCTTGCGTGGCTTAAACTTCAGCAGCTCCTCTGCTTCTTCAATATTACGTGAAAGATCTCCATTTTCTCTTACAGATCCAATTTCTGTCAACTTCGGAATCAGTGGCGCTGGAGGGTATTCGATCATAGTCATGCGAGCCTTAAGTCGGAATTTTGGTAGTTGACCGGTTTGTTCTTCAGCAGGTTTCTCTTTGCGTTTTCCAGGTTTTAATTTAACTGTTTTTGGAACATCTGCAGCCTCCATTATGGTGACCTTTGTGGGCTTCTGTTCAGTTCTAACGATTTTTTGTGGTTCAAGATTAGCGAATTCTGGTTTCAGTTTCTTCGGAAGATCAAACTCCATTTTTTCATATTTTTCCAGTTCGGTTTTCTCAACTTCTTGAGCAAGTAACTTTTCTATAATATCGTCATGCTCATTGGTCTTTTTCTTCACCACCTTCTTCTTCTTTTGGGCCTTCGGCTTCGTGGCATCTTCAACAGTTTCCTCGCCTGTGGGTTCCTCCTCATCGACTTCTTCTATGACCGGTTGAGATTCATCGAGTCCAGCAAACTCATCGATGACTCTAACCTTCAAGATTTGGTCGGGCTGCTCTTCCTGCTCAATGGGCTCTTCTTCGATTACGCTTATGTTGTAATCCTTATAAGCCTCAGGTGCTTCACCTATCATAAAATGCAGAAGTATTTTAGTTTTATTCAATTCTAAGAACTTCTTCCTGAAACCGTCCGTTGCTTTCGCAATAGAAGGCAAGCAATCGTAGAGCTCATACAAAATATTTTACATATTTACAGCAGTTTATTATCATTTTGTTGAAAAAAAAAATAACCTAAAGGTTATTATATAAAGTATAAGTAAAATATGAACAGTTAGTCAGATTAATGTTGAACTTTAACAATTGAATTTTTAATATAACTAAGACTCATTTTGCTTTCCACTTCAACATATCAAGAATATCGATTTACCTGGATTTGAAGAAAAGTGGAAAGGCGCACAGTCATAAGAATAATTTTATGTGTGCAATTAAAGAATTGTATTAATTAATTCATAAAAAACCATGCATTTTTTATGTCGGATATATTTTTGGTTAGGTTATTGTATTTAGGTGGATATAGTGTAAATAATAAACGGCAAACGGGTAATTATTTTGATTGAGTTGATGTCTAAAATATCTAAAAGAGCTTCGGCATAGAGGAAAGAAAGTAAGTGAGAGAACGACAGACGGAAAAGGCATAGAGTGAAAGAGATTGTTTATTGGGTGTCAGGTAGAGGCGCATATAAGCCGTTTTCAACGTTGAATTTAAAAGAAAACAACATAAAAAAGTAAGGCCTAAAAGCCACAGACAAGGGAGCAGGTGCTGCGCATGGCGTAGTTGGATGTTTTTTGTTGTAAGACTCCATATACTCTGTTCTAAAAAACTTACTTGTTTCAACGCTTTTAACTGTGTCTGGCTTTGGTTTCTTATGCTTAACTGTTTTCTGAATTGTATCTTTAGTGTCATCCTGAGTGGGTAGCTCATCTTGTGCGCTTGGTGTAATTTGTGCAGTGGCTGTGTCCTCGGATTGTGCGATTTGTATTGGTGTGGTGTTCTCAGTTTCAGTGTCTTGTGTAGTAGTCTCTGTCGGTTTTTCGTGTTTTTCGTCAATTTTGTCAACTGGCTTTGTTTTAATTGGTTTAGATTTCTTGGGTTTACCTGAGTCAGTTACTGCTGATATGGATTCAGGCTCCACAGATTGAACCTCTATAGAATCTTTATCTTCAACTGGCAGTTCCTCCTTTGGTTTAGAAGGAATGTCAACCTTTTCATCACTTTCAAGTTCTGCTTTTGGTACTTCTTCTTCTAAAATTTTCCTAACATAATCATCCAAATCATCTTTTTTAACCCTTTTAACTGTCTTCTTTGGCTTAGGCTTAGTTGGTTTAACATCTTCTTCTATTTTTTGTTCAGTCAACACCACTGGAAGTTCTTCCTCAGGTTGCTCGTCTACTATAACCATAACAGAATCATTGTCTTCACTCTCAATAGTTGTGATCTTGAAAGTTGTGTCTTCCTTAGGCCCTTTCTTTTTCAAAACTCGCTTAGTAGTTTTCTCTTGAATAGGTAGACCTTCCTCACTAATAATGTCCTTAATCTGAACTTGTTCAGGTTGTATTTCTATTACATAAACAGGCTCTTCAATTGGTTCTGTTTCGGTAATTTTAACTTGGGCAAATGGTTCTGAAGTGGTTTCTTCAGGTTTAGGCTTTTCTTTCGGCTTAGATTTTTTGTCCTTCTTCGGGAGCTCAGTTGGAGCATCTTCTTCGATACTAATTGACAGTGGTTCAGCAGGTTTTTCTTTGGTAGTAGGTTCAAAGTCGATTTTCTCGTATTTCTCCAATTCGGTCTTGGGCGTCTCCATGTCTATCAATTTTTGTATATAGTCATGAATGTCATCCTTCTGAATTTTTTTAATCTTTCTCTTTGGTTCTTTGGGTTTCTCACCCTGATGTGGTTTTTCTGGTTCATATTCGACAATTGTAACGACTGCTTCGGGTTGGTCATCAGTAACCACTTCGATGATTTCAATAACATCATCGGTGTCTCCCTTTGGGCGTTTAATTTTTCGCTTAGTTGTAACTACAGAATGTACGTCACCAGCATCATCTGTGGTTTCTTCCGTTTTTGTTTCACTCTCAATTACTTCAACACTTTCAGGTAACTCCTGTGGTTCTGCAGCGGTTTCCTTGAAAGTTATTTCATATGTAGACAGTTCTTGTTGGGTTGGTTTTTCTTTCGGTTTCTTTGCAGGCTTCTTCAATATTTTTTCGGGCTCAGATTTTTCTTCAATAATAGTAACACCAAATTCTGCACTCTCAGGGTGTTCTAAATCACTTTCCTTTATCGCAACATCTGAAGACTTATCAACAGTATCATCTGAAGGCTGATCTTCAGTAAGTTTAACCTTTTCTTTTTGCGGTTTTTTCTTCTTTTGAGGTGTTTCAATAGATTTAACCTCCACAATATGCTCTTCTGGCTTCTGCATAGACGGTTGTGTCTCGTCTATTTGTACGGTAGCATCGTCAGTTAGATTTTGCTCCGGTATTTCTTCGACGATTTGTACAGTATCATATTTCGGCAGAGGCTGTTCATCTACAGGAGCCATTTCTTTCTTTTTGATTTTCTTCGGCTTTTCAGTTGGTTGTTTCGATTGTGTTTCCTCGATGATATCGAATGTCTCATTTGTAACTTCTTTTGGCACATTTTGCTCGATTACTGATTTAATGAAGTTATCAACCTCTTCCTTTTTAACTTTTTTAGTTTTCTTTCCTATAGGTGCAACCATTGTCTGATCTTCGGTTTCAGTAGGAGTGAAAGATACAATAGTTATTTCAGATTCATTTGTATCTTTATCTTCGACAACAGTTATATCGTGTATAATTTCTTCAGGACCCTTCTTCTGTTTGATTTTCTTAGTTTTAATTTCCTTTATTTTGATTTCGCCCTTCTCATCTGTCACCGGCTTGTTTTCTACGAACTCCTCCAGAACACTAACTTCAAATGGTATATCTTCTGATACGGGTGCAGCAAACTCCTTAATTTGAATACTCATAGGCGCCATCTCTTTATGACTTTTTGGTTTTTGTGATTGATCCTTTGGTACCTCTTCAACTGCTTCATCAGTAGTTTCTGGGCTCGGTTGCTCTTCAATTACTTTTACTGCCTTTGTTGGTTTCTTTTTCATTTTGACTGGTTCATCAAAATCAATTTTTTCATATTTCTCTAGTTCAGATTTAGGAATATCTTGCTCAATTAGTTTTTGAATATAATCATGTAAATCGTCCTTTTGCACTTTTCTGGTCTTCTTCACTTTACTTGGCTTTTCTACTTGGGGAGTTTCTTTAACCTTATCCGAAGGCTCTTCAGTTATTACAGTAACTTCAAATTCTGGAGTACCATCCATGAGAGTTTCGACAATCTCAATGATTTCTTGTTTAGGTCCCAATTGCTTTTTGATTTTCCGCTTTGTTACCGTTTTCTCAATTGTTTCTCCATTATCATCCTTTTCTTCAATTACATCTGTATTGGTTTCAATCTCTTCGACATGGAAAACTGGCTCCTCATTTGGTTGCTCTTCTTCTGGCTGTATAAATTCTGACTCATACTCAGGCTGGTCATGTTTTCCAAGTTCTTCTGTTGATGATACCTTGATAAGATAGTCTTTAGTTTCTTCAGCTTTGGGAACTTTAGCGGTCTTTGTTTTTGGCTGTTTCTTCGGTTTGTTTTCGCTCTTTTCAAAAGTCGTAATTTCTTCCTTGATATTTATGGTAAACTGGTCATTTTCATTAGGTAGTTCAAGGGTTACATTTTCTACTGCTTTAGGAACTTGTTCACTTTCAGGATGTTCGTTTAAGCTTTCTTCCTGTTCTGTAACTGTGTAATCTTTTGGAGTTTTCTTACGTTTTTTTCGTATGTCTTCCTTTGCATCGCACACTTCCTCCTCTTCAATTTCTAAAGGTGTTTCTTTGACATATTCGTCAATTACATTAATTATGTATTCTTGTATATCTTGCTTGTTAACCTTTTTGTGTTTTTTAATATGTTTCGGTGTAGTAACACTGGGCTTTTCTTCATTTGGTTGTGGTTCATTCTCAGTAAGTTCTGCAACTGTAACTTCTGCTATAGGTTGATCGTCAGTTGTAGTTTCAGTTATCTCAAACACAGTTTCTTTAGACCCTTGCCTATGTTTAACCTTACGTTTCCTTACAGTGACTTCCTTAACCTGGCCTTCTTCAGTGGGTTGCTCCAAAATTTCAGTTGTTTCATCTAGTTCATCTAATACTATAGGAGTCTTTCCTATCTTTTCTTTTTTCAAAACCTTTTCTTTTTTATGTGTTGGTGTTTCATCAATGTCAACTGGATATATTGTAGGTTCCACGATTTCATCGAAAACATTAACCAAATAGCTGGGATGTTCTTCTTCTTCAGTTGAAGTTTCCTCTTTCACAAATATTGGCAGCTCAACGTCTTCTTCATGCTCTGGCTCCACTGGCAAAACTTCATACTCATGTATGGTAACAGGAAGTCCATCAATTATTTCTATAGTCTTTTTATGTTCTGGCTTAACCTTTTTCTTAGTGTGTTTTGGCTTTGCATCTATTTCGGTTGGCTCATACTGCTCAAGATCACTCTTGGTTATTTCTTGTTCAATGAGCTGTTGAATGTATTCATCCAAATCGTCCTTAACTGGCTTTATCTTTTTGACCTTCTTTACTATTTTTACAGGTGTTTCGTTCTTAAGGTTCGATGTATCTTCACTAGGTAATTCAATGGTCTTTATTTCTACAACAGTCTCTGGTTTATTTTCTTGATATGTTTCTGTTACTTCAATCATATATTCTTTTGGACCCTCTTTTTTCTTAAGTTTTTTAGTAGTTGTAATTTGTTTAACTTCTTGTCCCTCCTCGTTGACAATATCTTCAATTGTCGTTTCAGGTGCAAGCTCTTCTATACGAATTATGTGATCATCCGCTTTCTTACTCGGTTTTCTTGGTTTGATTGTTTTAGTTTCAGTAACTTTAGCTACACCTGACTTCTCTGTTGCTTCAGTTATATCTTCAACCTCTTCAATTTCTGAGGGCTTCTCATCAATAACTTCCACATTTTCGGCTTCTTCTAAAGGTCCGGTATATTCTTCCACTATATTAATAATATAGTTATCGACATCCTCAGGTTTGAGTTTCTTTTGTTTTTTGACTGGTTTTTTGGGTTTATAAACTTCATCAACTTCTCTACCAGGTTCTAGAGGACTTTCCGTGATTTCAACAATAGTTACCTCTGCCAAAGGTTCATCGCTCTTAACAGTCTCCGTGATTTCAAAAATGTGCTCTTTGGGGCCTTGTTTACGCATGATCTTACGCTTTTTTATTTGCACTTCTTTAATTTTGCCATCATCTTGAGTTTCCTGAGTTACTTCCACAACTTCTTCAATATTTTGAACTATGACTGGTTCTTGCTCGTTAACTTCAATCTTGTATTTCTTATCCTTTTTAGTGTTTGGCTTTTTCTTCGGCTTTTCATGCGCTTTTGTATCATAATCAGTAAGTGATTCGTCGGCCTTTGTTTCTTCAACGTCTACAGCAAAATCAATTGTTGATAATTCTTCCTCAGGTTCAAATTCTTGAATTGTAATTTCATGGATAGTGTGTGGAACACCATCAACAACTTCACTTGTTTTCTTATGGTGTTTTTGTATGGTTTTAGGTTTCTTGTTGTCCGGCACTGAGTTATCTACAATTGCTTTATAGGGCTCCAGTTCTGGTTTGGGTATGTTTTCTTCTATCAATTGTGCTATATAACTGTCCAAATTTTCTGTTTTAGGCTTTTTCTTTTTAAGTGTCTTAACCTTAATTTCGTTAGAAGCCATTTCCTCCGAATCAGGTGTAATTTCAATTGTTTGAATGACCAAATCTGCTTCTGGCTGATTTTCTTCGTAAGTTTCAACTACTTCAATAAGATATTCCTTCGGGCCCACCTTTTTCTTGAGTTTGCGCTTAATTGTTGTTTTTTCGATCTCCTCTCCTTGATCATTTATAATTTGCTCTGTTACAACTTCGGGAGCTAATTCTTCAATGCGAATAATGTGCTCAGTAATTGGAGTAGGTTCGGTTCCCTTGAGTTGTTTCTTTGGTACCTTTCTCTTGTGTTTTGGAACACTTTCAGTAACATCAATCTTAAATTCGTCATGTGACGGTACAGGTAACGATTCAGTATCCTCAATCAGATATTCTTCTTCCTGTGTCTCTTTTTCTCTCTTTTCTGGTTGCTCTTCCACGATCAAAACTTTCTTTTCCTTGATTGTTTTCTTCTTTTTATCTTTCGGTACTTCAGTTGTACTTCCAATCAATTCCTGCTGATGCTTTTCATCCATTTCAGTTTCTTCATCAATAACAGTGGTTTTGAAGCTGGTAATTTCATCATCGGTTAGTTGTTCTGGTTGTGTCATAGGCGTTACATCTTCAGATATTCTGGTCAAAAGTTCAGTTGGTGCCTCATCAATCACACTTACAATATATTCTTGAAGCTTACTCTTTGGTACCTTCCTTATAGTCTTCTTCGAAGCTTTTGTAACATTCTGACTTGGTATTTCGAAGCTGTCGTCAACCATCTCAGTTGTAATCACTATTACCTTGGCCTCGTCAAGCTCATCATCTGCCTTTTCTGTTTCTACAATTTGGATTTCATACAGTTTGGAGTCCTTTTTAACTTTAACCTTGCGTTTCTTTGTTATTTTGCTTTCTACTTGTTCTACTTCTTCTATTGGTTGCGAAACTGCATCAGTATATTCTTCTAAGACAACTACAGGTAAAGTCTCACTAATATCAGTAATGATATCATCAATGTTGAGTGATTCTAGTTTATTTTCTATTTCAGTGAATTCCTTAGGTACACGCTGTGACTCAAATGTGCTTATTGTGAACTCTTCATGTTCCATGGGAGTCTCTGGTTCAACTATGCTTGCACTCTCTACTTGTTGTACCATTTTAGGTTTCTTAATCTTGGATTTCTTTGAAGGTTCTTGCTGGGTGATGCCTACCTCGAAGGATTCTCCTTCCTCAACAGCAGGCTCTTGCGCCTTGATCTTAGCCTTCTTTGGTTTTTTACGTTTGCCGTCAATTTCAGTTTTTTCATATTTTTCGAGTTCCGTTTTAGGAATATCAGCATTGATTAGTTGTTGTATGTATGCATCTAGATCATCTTTTTTCATTTTCTTCGTTGTTCTGGTCTTCAGCTTTTCTGGAGCATCTGCTGGTGTATCTTTGTCGCTTTCCGGCTCGACTGATTTTATTGTAACCTCATAGAGTGGCTCTTCATTGGGCGAAGGAAAAGTCTCCACTATTTCTACTATTTCCTCAGCGTCTCCTCTCTTATGTAGAAGTCTGCGTTTCTTAATCTGTTCAGTAGGCTTGTCCCCTGAAATCTCTTCAGGTTGAAGTTCAGACAGCTTAATTTCATAGAAATCATTTATTGTAGTATCATAAAACTTTTGATCAGGCTCTTCCTTTATTTCGGCTATGAATTCATCCAACTCCTCTTTGTTCATGCGCTTTACTTTTTTTTTTAATATTTTCTTTTCCTTTGTTTGATCTTCAACCAATTCCGAACTAATTACAGTCACTTCATAGAGTTTATCATCGTTATCTTGAGGCAAAACTTCCAGAATCTCTATTATGTTTTCTTCTTCTTTAGTTTTTAATTTAAGCCTGCGTTTCTTCTTCGGTTCTTTAACAGGAATATCACTATTATCTTGGAATACTTCTGGTTTATCCTCAGGTTCCAGTTCAATCAAATTGAATTGGTGTGATGGTTTGTCATCAGTTACCTCTTTACCTTCATCGTCAATAATGGGTTCGAAGGTAAGTTTATCACCGCTAGTTTTGGGTTTCTTTACTTTCTTCTTAATTCCCTTTTCTTCGGTAACTGCTTTAGTTACATCAACTATATTCTCGACGATTTCATCTAATTTAAATGGTTTTAATTCAACGTTTTCAATATCTTCATCATTTTGGGGTATTTTACCTTTTCCCATTTTTAATTGTCTTCGTTCATCGTCAGTTTCCTTTTTAAGTTTTTTAGCACGCTTATATTTGGGTTTGTCTCTTTCGTCGGTCAGTGGTAGACTCTCGGCGTCAGAAGCTACTAAGTCTGGCTGCTCCAGATCAGCCTTTATAGGTTTAGAAGGCTTGAACTTTCTTGGCCGAAGCTTCAACAACTCTTCAGCTTCTTCGATATTGCGAGATAGCTCGCCATTTTCCCGAATTATAGGTTCCAGTTCTGTGACCGTATAGGGGAAGCAGTAAGGAGCGAACGGTATGAACCTTATTAAACTCTTGAGTTTCTTATTCTTAAAAGAGGCTTCGCTTGGTCTCCGCTTTTTGTCCTCTGGTCGCTGTTTCGGAGTTTTAAGCTTAAGCATTTGTGGGAATTCAACCACTGAGCTAATTTCAATCATCTTGGGTTTTTTCATTTCCATTTTTTCGATTTTCATTGGAGTAAGTTTCATTGGTTTAATTGAAGAGTCACGGCGTGCTCGTTGTGGTAACTCCATTTCAGTGCGTACATAGGGTTTTAAAACTGTCTTCGGAATTTCCTGATGTATTAGGAACTGTATGTATTCATCCATTTCATCTTTCTTTGATTTAACTACCTTCTTCTTCTTTGGCTTATCTTTCTTTTCAACTTTAACCGGTTCATTAACATCAGCAGTACCTTTCTCAACTACTTCTTCACCTTGATCTAGTTTAACCTTACGTTTCTTTTTAGTCTTGTCTTTTGGTTCGTCTGTACCCTCTACTATCGGTTGGTCGAGATCGTCTAAAATCTCTACGGTCTCGTCAATCTGTTCGAATTGTGCGGGTTGTGTTTTTGCCTGTTTTTGTTTAGGCTTTTTATCTTTAGGTTGTGGTTTGTGTTCGATGTTGTCTGCACTTACATCTTCTGGTTCTGTGATAGTGTACTCTTTGTTGTATTGGTCTGTTTATAAGAAAGAATCATGTGTTTTTGTGTGTTAGCACTAAACTAAATGGTTAAGATTATATTTGCATTTTTTATAATGCGTTGGAACACATCAACTTTGTACCCAGTTAATGGTTCTTCTTTTAATTTTTAATATATATGTATAGTATACTTGCATAATTTATTGTTAAACAAAATGTTCATCTGTTTTTGTAGTGTACTTGTGTGTTACGCCTGGTGGTTTTGTACAAATACAATCTGTGTTCTAGTGAACCAATGTTAGTAATATTCCAAACATAATGTCATGGTATTTTTGTATATTCATGTTTTTGTTTGTGTTTGTGTTAATCATTCTGGAAACTACTTGTATTTCACTAATCTCCAAATATATTTAGTCTCAAACCAAGTCTATAGGTGAGTTAATTAAGATACCTCTCACACGTATGTATCGCGAATATATACTTAATACTAAATATAGAGATTTTGTTTGTGTTTATTTTAAGAAAATCACCTGTAGGCTCGTTGACTTCAGTAATTTCAACATTTGATTGTACTGTGTCATCCCCATGGGGTTCAGTGTCACTGAGTACTTCTTCTACAACGATGCCTTCTTCCTGAGAGACTCGTTTGTTTTCTGTTTGTATTGTTGTTTCACCATCTTCATTTTGTACAGATTTGAATGTTGTTATGTATACTGGGTGTTCCGTTTCAGTGTGTTCAATTTGTGGTTTCTCCGCTGTGTTTCAATGTTGCAATGGATATATTTATTATTAAGGGAATGATTGAAAGAGATACTTATTAACAAAATTAAAACTAGTATTGGCTGAGAAATGATTAATTCAGTGTTTAAATAAAACTAGTCAATTCTGATATATGGTTTTAAATGTTGTATAGCCTATAAATAATATTGTAACACATAATATGGGTTTAGCGTATACTTCGTACATTGTGTAAATTGTGGTGTATGACTAGTGTGGTGTTTTGTGTTCTTACCCTTCGTTTTGTGTGGCTTTTGTTTTTTATGTTTGGGAAGTTGTTCATCGTCAAGCTTACTGATGTCGATAATATCGGCAATATTTTCATCACTAACAACTCGTACAAGTGAATATGGCTCTTTGCCCTCTTCTTCGATTGTTTGTATTTGGTAGTATTCATCATCCTCCGGTCCTTGTTTTTTGAATGTACGCGTTTTGGTTGTCTTCTTTTTGGGTTTCTTATTGTCGGTTCGATCTTCTGTAATGACTGTTTCCTCTGGTAATTCTTCAATGGGTATTGGTGTTATAGAAGTTTCGTTGATTGGAAGAAATTCTACATTCACAGTGGTTACTGGTTCCATATTATCCTCTTCAATGACATTGACAGTAGTGATTTCATCAAGATTGTCATCAATTTTCTTCTTAAATGCTCTTGTCTTTACAGTTTTTTTCTTTTTTGTGCCATCTTGTGTGGTGATTTCTATTTCAGATATCTGTTCGGGCAATTCAACGGACTCGTTTTCAGTTTGAACAGGCTCGCTTATAGGAAGTTCATTGATTGTCACTGTATAAGTAGGCTCTCCTGTGGCAAGTTCAGTGATATTTATTTCAGTAACTTCTTCGTTAAAATCGTCTTTAGGCTTCTTGATTACTCGTTTCTTTGATTTAACTACTTTTTGTTGTCCATCTTCGTCGACGGCTTCCGACTCTATTACTTTATCCGGTAGCACAAAAACTTCTGTTATTTTCTCCTCAGGAAGTTCTGGGAACGGTGCCTCAAAATGTTTAACTGTTACCGTAGTTTGTGGTGGCTTCTCATACTCTTCAACAGTTTGTATTTTAGTGACTTCCATATTTTGACCTTGAACTTTCTTAATGACTTTAGTTTTTATAACTGTTTTGGTTGGAGTTCCATCTTCTTTTTCAGAAAGAATTACAGATTTTCTCTCTGGTAATTCAAATACGGATACATCGTCATCCGGTTTATGGACAACGACTCTTTTTTTCAGTTTAATCTTTTCACCAAATGGACCTCCTGTATCAGATTCTTCTATGGTGACTGTAGTCTCTGGTTGTTTGTCATCTTCTTCTACGGTCTCAATTTTGGTGACTTCTTCTTTATCACCCGTTACCTTCTTGATGACACGAGTACGGATCTTCTTCTTCTTTGGTGTACCATCTTCAGCAACGATATCAACGACACGCACCTCTTCTGGAAGCTCTTGAATTTTTTCAGGCTTCTCGTCAACTGAAGTCTCCTCCACTGTGACAGTAGTTTCAGGCTGTTTGTCATCCTCTTCGACGGTTTCGATCTTTGTGACTTCTTGTTTGTCACCCTTAACCTTCTTGATGACACGAGTGCGGATCTTCTTCTTCTTTGGTGTACCATCTTCAGC
>JBANCZ010000548.1:0-33557 GCA_037040025.1 Sphaerogastrella javana
ACCTCCCTCTGTGCGACTGTCACACTCAGTGTGTGAATCTCTCTCTTTTTATTCCTCCTTCCCTCTCTCTTTCTCTCTCTCTCTCTCTCTCTCTCTCTCTCTCTCTCTTTGTGTATATGTGCAAAATATTTTGGCACATGCTTGTTTTGCATTCACATTTTGAAGTATGGCCAATGCCATTGCCTCTGCCTCCGTCTCCGTCATCGCATTGCATTGCATTGCATGATTTGGCAAACAGTTACAATTTGCCATTAACCGTAGCCACAACACGATACTGTCAACAGTCACTGCAGCTTACAGTCAATTGCTCTGTTTGAATTCGACTTTTCTTCCCCACATGTATACCCTGTATTTAATTTTTCACTTTGCACAATGTGCGCAACAATTCGTACAATTTATCTTATCGATCTTTGTTTCGATTCGATACATTGCATCGATGTACATGCAAATGTAGTGCAAATGTAAAGTAACAGAAGCTTTTAACATAACATTGCAGAGTTGCAGAGTTGTATTGCATTAATGCAATTCGACAGGCAACAGTGTTAATTATTCAAATTCAAATTCAAATTTAAATTGTTAAGGCTCATTGAATAAATTTTCTTTTTGAATTTTTAATATTACTGATTTGCAATTTCTAAAATAAAATGTTAAATTTTTAAAATTATTTTCTACATATCGAACAGAGTAAGAGGAAATGTGCTATAAATTATTATTAAAAATGTATTTATATATTTATATATTAAATACATTGATGTTTTATATTATTTTTTGTAACTGTGTACAGGGTATGTATTAGTCTAATTAGATAGCGCAATGCCATTTTCACAGCATCAAATTGAAATTGATTTTACGCAAATTAATTTCATGTGAGCATTGAATTGCTCTGCTTTTGTCAATTGTTGCTGCTGCTGCTGCTGCTGTTGCTGCTGTTGCTGCTGTTGTCTTTGCTGATGTTGCTGATGTTACACTGTGCTTGTGCTACTTGTTGTTGTTTTGCTTTTATGTTTTTTGTTGTTTGTTATTTTGTGTGCATGCCTTGTCGGTCATGCCGAACTGTGCGAAAATCCACTTGCCCAAGCACCCAATTTTCTGTTGTATATGTATGTGTGTGTGTGTGTGTGTGTGTCCTCCCCTTTTTGAACACTCCCCCCACACCACCTACCCCCTTTGAGTCATCATTATAAGAGGCAGCTGTTGTGTTTGTACTTCATTTTCATATTTAAGTTCATTTATTATGCGAATTTAATTAATTATAAAGTTAACTTCAACTTTAAGTTGAATTCTGTGTTTCAATTTAACGCTGACAATGGCCCCGGGACATGTACAAGCTGAGAAAAGGGGCGTGTCTGTCCATTTGTCTTACTGTCTGCTTACCGCATGTGAGCCAAAGTTAACATTGGCGACATTTGATTTTCACCGCTGGCAAATTGCATGATAATTTATAAAGTTCAAACACTTCAATTAGACAGCAAGTTGAAATTTTCATACTCTCGCACTTGATTATCCAGTCTCTCATTCACACTCTCTCACTGCCCTCTCCCCCTCTCTATCTCTTTCTCTGTCTCAGTATGTAAGCTCGAAGAGAGAGACTTAAATATCCGCACCACATTGACATAAGTCCTGTTTCCGATTGGGTTTCCGTATACAAATGAACTTGCATAACCTAGTATGGCTATGGTGTCGTAACGAAGCGTAGCATTTAAATTATGCAACATGCTTTTAACAGTTCCAAAGCACAAAAAATCGACAGTAAAAATGTTGCTCAAATTGCAAAAAATGCTCTCGCCCCAGCAAACAATAAAACAAAAGCAAAAGCAAAATTACAAAAGGGAAAATCACAAAAATAAAACTGAGTAAAAAACAAAAAAAAAAATGAAAAAAACGAAGCATATAGGACACTGCAAAAATAAAAAAACATTCCTGTCATTTTTGGCAACCCTTTCGATGGGGGGTTGCCATATAGACGTATAAGATATTATGTTGGACAGACACACACACACACACCTACTCATCGACACGTTATTTATACACTCACAGACATATACATACATATAATATATATGTGTGTGTGTCAATTTTAATGGCTGGCCATGAAATTGAAATGCAAGCAATGAAAAATTCAAGCATTTCAACATGATGGACACTGAGAACGACTTTAATTTATGGCCCGGCCATTTGTAGCAATGTCAAAATGCAAGTCCTGACAGCAGTCCTGACAATACCAACAATAACAACAATAACAACAACAACCGTAAAACTGACACAACAACTGCAAACAAAAGCCAAAACAACAACAACAACAATAACAATAACATCGACCATAACCACAACAATAAAAGAGTATATACTACACTGAGCGATGAATTTTAAATATGCTCAAAGTCAGAGTAGCATACAGTAGTACAATACAATTGTTTTCTGAATAAATAATAATAGGCTTGCCTTTCCAGCTACAAATTAAAAATGAAATATTTACTACTTGCTATGATTAGCGTGTGATTAAACTATAGTTAAACAATGATTAAATTGCCTTTAATCTCTTAGCGATTTATTACCAATCAACTTCCAATTAATCTATATTTTTCGTTGATTTTGAATCAAACTAAATCCACTATAAACTTTACTATATATATTCACACGATGTACATTTATTTTTTATGTTTTATTTTATTTTTGTTTTCGATTTATTCTATGATGCTCTTGCTTTTCCAGCTACAACATTTAAATTATATATTTACTACTTACTATGATTAAACTTTTTTTTTTTGACAATTATTATTAAGCCTTCAATCTCTTAGCAATTAATTATCAATCAATCAATTACTTTGGTCGAAGTTTTGAAGTTCACAATAAATCTACAATAAATTCACTTACTTTAAATTTATTTTAGATTTTTTATTTTATTTTTGTTTTCAATATTTGATATATATAATGAAAAATTAAATATTATCTATTTACTATGAAACAATGATTCAAAAGTCTAAAAACAATCGACTAATCGATTAATCAACTACTTTCATTAAAGTATTGAAGTTCACTATAAATCTACTATATATTCACTTACTTTGCATTTATTTTCGATATTTTATTTTATTTTTGCTTTCGATATTTATTAGAGCTACTAAAATGTTCAAATAATCCAAGTAATGCTGACATAAAACCCATCAATGTTGCACACATTTTCATTTCTTTCGGTTCAATCTGTGGCACTTGCTGAGCTTTTCCAAAGCTAAATAACAATTTAAATAATAACAACAACAGCAAAAATAACAACAATAACAATAAATGTACGTCCTTCGGGGCTCAAGGATAATCAAGCAAGACATTTGTGTATCGGAAAGCCTTTGAAATGTATTTTGGGGCTTGCCTGTTCTTTTTTATTTGCATTTTGAATTGTAATCAAAATGTCATTAGGTGTAGTCCTTTTTATATATACGATACAATATAGAGACGATACTTTTTCTTACCACTTGCCATTTGAGTTTAATCCAATTTTAATTATTAAGGTTGTATTATTGTAGCCTGTCTAAGTTAAGTTCTTTAGTCTTTTAACGAGACACGGCAGGTCTTGCCATTGCGATTGGGCCCCATCAATCCAATTAGATGGATGGGCGTTGCTCTCTATTGACATATTGACTAAGGTGAGTGACAATCGTTTGTCTCTTTTACTATGTTGATTCTACTCTCTTTTTTTTAGCATGAAGGGTCACTAATTGCACTTTAATGATTGTCTAACACACTGAAAGTTCATGCGACTCAGAATAGGGCAGGGCAGAATAGAACTTAGTCTGTCACTGCAAGTGGTAAATTAGTTTTATCTCTTTAATACGGAGAACATGAAATTTTTATGGGATTTTCCCATTGAAGTTTTCCTTTTCACAAACCCAAAAAATAGAAAAACTTTTAGCTACAACCATAAAGCCAACGATTACAAAACTATGCATAAAATTTTAACAATTTTAATGCTGCATTGTATCAGTTCAATATGAAATTGTAAAAGTGAAATTCAGCAGAATATTTTAATAAAATTGCTGCCGCTTTTTCAATACAAATTGTTCGCTTTTTGTGCATAAATCTAATCAAATTATGTGTGTAAATATTTGTGGAAATATGGAAAAAAAAATAAAACATTTTGCAGTTCAAAGTGAAATTATCCACTTTAAGAGTTGATCAACATTTAATTACTTTATTGCATAATACAAATTGTTGTAATGTTGTTTGTGTTTGTTGTATTTGTGTTTGTTGGTCTCATCAATTTGCATAAATTGCGCAACAAATTTGCTAACCTTATATATCGAAATTGATTCTACTAACAATAACTTCATAAATTGCGTAATCAATTGGAGGACGTACAGGTCGTATGCGTAATAAGTGCGTTGCGTATACGCCAATTTGTGCGAAATCAGTTCGGATTTACTTTTAGCAGAGGGAAGGAAGTCAAGCAAAAGCCTTTTGATGGCTTAACTCAATTTGGCATTTTGATAAGTTGCAAATTCTGTTTACGTGCGGACGCAGACGACGACCAAGACAGCCAAGACGACGAAGAGGACGAAGTTGACTTTGGAATTTGTTTATGCCGAAAATCAGCATTCCAAAAAAAAAGGGATGCAAATGAAATGTATCTATGTCAATGGCTGCCATTCGTTTTGATAAACTCTATAAAAAGTATCCATGGCAAGTTCGAATTGCCATTCGATGTATTTTAAGCCCATTAAAGGCCGGCAGGCTGACTGACTCACGGACGGATTGATTCACGGACTGACTGAGAAGACAAACAGACAGCCTGCCAGGCTAAATGGGCCAAAGTAAATCCTTTAGCCACGCTCGACAAACGCCAATGCCAACAGGCAGAGCCAAAGCCAAAGCGAAGAAAAGAAAAACAAGCAAAAGAGGCGCCAACATCTACTACGAAGCGACTTTCACAGATAAGGTTTAACATTTCTACTCCCGCACCCAAATCTGCTGTTCCCCCCTGTCCTTTTAATAAAACTTGCGGCTGCAATAATAACAAAAAAAAAAAACCCCCCAGAAACAAAAACATTCAAGACACATGGAAAAACGCTCAAATATTCTAAGGGGTAACCCCATGAATCTTTTGCCACTACTACCATGCGCTTGGAGGAAACGCTGGCTCTTATCTGCAGGCGCATATGCCTTGTTTGGCCCTTTCGCTAGGACTGAGCTGAACCGAGCTGACTGACTGACTGACTGAACGATTGACTGACTGACTCAATGACTGACTTACTGGCTGCGTTTTGCAAATGGAATTATTACATTTTTATGAGAAATTCGCACGACGCGTGTTGTAAGACAATAAAATCCTGCGACAAGGACGTCAACAGAGCCATGACACAAAGACAGGAAGACAGACAGACAGACTAGCAGAGAGCAAGACATTGACACGGACGGACATGCTTCAACATGTCAGTTGCTTCAACAACAACTCTAGCCCTTCAGCTACAATGCCAGTTCCAGTTCCAGCTCCAGTTTCAGTTCCAGTTCCGAAAAAAGATGTGCAAATAAATCATTTTATTGCAATACAATTTGGCTTAACATACCGCCCCCTGCCTAAGCTACGCCCTTTTACTGTTTCTATACCCTAATGTAGGTCGTTAAATGGGGTATAATAGCTTTGCGCTTATGTGTGTGTGATACAAGCATTTGTTGGTCTTCTAAGCATCTTATCAATATATATCTTATCAAAAAATACGGAAGACATGCAGAATGTTATATATTATCTACTTTATACTTGGTTTGATACGGGTAGAATCTTTTTTTTTATACTCCTCTTGGAAGCTTAGATCCTAATTATTATACTTTTTATTATCACGCGTTGGTTTCTGTTTATAGACTTTCGATCGAACTGATGATTGTCGGAGGAGGGCGGCTTCACCTATTGGGGGGAATTAGGGAATTACCGCAGTTTTATATTTTAAGCATACCAATGCTCAGCATTGTTTGATGTTATCCTAGGTAATATATGATAGGTAGGTAGAAAATATATATAATAATGTTGTATACAAAATCTCATCTCTAATAAAATAAACATAAATAATCATAAACAAACAATTCTTTTACAAGGAATCCATAATATATCTGTCATATATATACATATTCCAATGAGAGGTGTTATTTTGATATTAAGAGAAATATAATATTGTTTTAGATAGAGGATCTGTTGTTTACTTCATTATAAAATGATAATAATGAAAAAAAAGATCAGCTGAACAGGTGTATTAAAAATGTCATCTACCGAAAAAGAAGGATCTTTTTAAATAACACCTCTTATAGAAAAGCGTCTTATTTAATTTAATTTATATAATCAATCTTTAAAATATTAATTAAATAAAATATTTACTAAATTAAATTAAAATGTTAATCAATTAAATTAAAGTCTTGAATCAATATATAGATTTGCATTAATGCGTTTTGCGTTTTGATACCCTATAGTTATTCTGTGTTTCTGTTTATTATGTGTTTGTTTACACTAAACACTTGTTTGTTGGAGCGCGCGCGACTGTAGCTTTGCTGCATGCGACATGGGCTAACGGATGTTTACCACACGCTCACTGTGGCATCTGCCACTGTGGCCTGTCCGTTGTATATGTGTATGTGTGTGTGTGAGTGTGTGTGTATGCACACTAAAGCACTTTATGTGGCCATTGGGACGCAATGCTGGAACGACAGTTTCGCATTGCTATAATATTAATAAGAGAGGGGCCTGTCAATACGTACTGAAAATGCGACATACTATACTATACACAGAGCGGAAGTTGCCATACAAAAGACGGACGGACGGTGGGACAGACAGACAGACATTGGGACAACCGGACAGTGAGAGAGACTTTGGCTAGCATGGGAAAGGCAAACATCGTATTTCATCCATGGCCAATGCTCGTTTTGTTTTTTATTATCGCTCAATTCAATCTCAGCCAGCAACTCAATACCTTCACTCAGTCATCTCCAACTTCCGCTCCTGCTGCTGCTCTTGCCCCCGCTCTTGCTCCCGCTCCTGCTGCTGCTCCCGCTCCTGCTACTGCTCCTGCTCCTGCTACTGCTCCTTCTCCTGCTCCTGCTCCTTCTCCTGCTCCCACTCCCACTCCCACTCCCACTCCCTCTTCGCTGCCACTCTCTCTCTCTCTCTCTCTCTTGCCACCTCTCACTCACTCCTTTACTCTGTCATACTCTTGCGCTCTTTTCACGGAGTCTGCTCTCCTTTTTCAATTGGCTTTTGGCTTTGGTGGAAAAAAAATGTAACGGAAACAACAGGATGTGTTGCTTTGATGCACGTCGTCGCGTTGTCGGTTTGTTTGTTAGCTCCCCGTGTGAGTGTGTATGTGTGCGTGTGTGTGTGTGTGTGTGTGTGTGCTGTCCACTTGAGGGATCAACCTTGGCCTGGGCGAAGCGCCTTAAGCCAGATTCGGTGCTGCAATTAATACTTTTATGGCATACGCGCTGCCTTTGTTGGAAATTTAATTTAATTATTAATTCGCAGTGGCCAGAGCTTGGCCTCAGCTTGAGCTGCTGCCACGTGGACAGGCGGCTATTATGCTTATTAAACCAAGCGCAAAGCCAATTAACTTTCACACAGAGTAAGAGAGAGATGGAAGATAGGGAGGGAGATGGCAGAGAGACACCAAGAGAGAGGGACATACTTATCCGGAGTATATTTGGAGGCTCCGTGCTGCGCCATTTAAGTTGGCCCTCGCGCTGCCTTTTATTTGTGCAGAGGCCAGCTTAATTGCGTTTGAATTGCAAACAAAGAAGTCACAACATCATGAGCTCCGCGCGTGTGTGTGTGTGTGTGTGTGTGTGTGTGTGTGTGTGTGTGGCATAGGCCAAATGGCAAGTGGCATGCGGCAAGCAGTGGGGAAGTGGCTTCTCTTTCCATTTTTGGGGTAGTTTCAAGTTTGTGTTGGGTTTGCTCTATGGCCCAAGATCAAAGTCAACGTGTCGTGTTGTGTCGCCTTGCAGCCAAAAGTTGCCCTGGCCTCATTTCCTTGACGGCTGCACCTCACGAAACTTTATCCGGCTGCAGAGCTAACTCTTATCCGCCCCTCCCCCATCCTACCTCCATAGACACAAACACTTTTACCCATTTCCACCTGCACTTGCTCCTTTTGAGCTCTTTCACTTCTACACTCTAAAATATTCATAATGAAAGTTATTGTTTGCCACTTTACCTGCACGCATATGTATTTGTGTGAATGTGAGTTTGAGTGTGAGTGTGTGAGTCTTATTGGGTGTTTGTGTGCTTCCCCTTGCCTCCTTAGAGACACCCACAAAGTTTGTACATGGCTCAGTGGCCGGATTTGATTGTTTTGTGGCCTGGCTCTGTTGACAACTTTGGCATCGATAGGAAAGGATTGTTCACTTTATTTCAAAGATGCCCAAGTTTGATTGAGACACCCCCACGACCAATTCCGATATACCAAGTGTATTTCCATCGACACAATAAATAATTAAATTGAATTAGTTTACCAACTTCACTTAATCAAATGTCTGGATGTACAATACCAATGTCAATATAAACTTTACAAATATTCAAACAGTTGAACTAAGTACAATTAACTCTTGAGTACTACCAATTAAATACTCGATTTAAATATAATATATTTAATTCGATAATAAATGTAAAAAAGCACTTTCAATGCATACTCAAATGGCATAACGTAGAACTAGGAAAATATCGATGGCACTATCGATAGGTTCGATGGTTTGTAATTTTTCGAAATATCGATGGTTTACTTCGATAGTTCTATAGAGCCATTGACACAGTGATGCGAAAATAATAAATAAGGCCACAGAAACCAAAAGGAGGAAAAATATTACTAAAATTTGTCGATGAATTGAAAATTTTGAGGAATTTTTTTTTGCTTGTGACATCCGTTTTATATAAACTTTTATTAATTTCAATAGTACTATCGATGGTTTAAACTATTGTACTCATCACTATCGAGTGGCGCCACTATCGATAGTATCCCAGCTCTAGCATACCGAACACAACGGCAGAATGCCCAACACTGAGAAGTCTCTGCTGCGTTTCTTTTCTTTTCGCTGTAGCAAAACGTTTGCGGTGCATTAGAGAATTTGCATTGCTTTACAGTTACTTGTTTACAGTATAAGTAAATCATAAAGAGAAAAAAGGGAAGAGAGAGAGAGAGTTTATGCTCAGTTGTTTTGATTCCGTGTTTTATCCCCATGTGGACTGAGTGGGAGAGCGAGACAGGCGACTAGTTTGTGCTCATCTGTGTCTTGCTATGCTTCGCTATGAGTCGGAGAGGGTCAGACGTATATAGAAATGCGTGGTGTTTCTTCATTCTTGTTGTTGTTTTGTTCTGTTTGTCAATTTTATAGTTGTAAAAATCTGCTGCGTCTACCCTGTTGATAAGGAAGCAGATCTAGGCATATTAGTTAACATACTAAATATATATATAAATAAATAATTATACTTATAATTATTATTATTTATTCAAATAATATACAATTTATTTAATATCTAACAATAATTTCTATAACTCATAAGAATCCTAGACATTGTGTATATTTTCATTAATTAGATTAATTAAATACAATTTATTGCACATTTCATACAGGGTATTTGCAATTCAGCTACTGTGCAGCATTAGCATGATAGTTTTCGTATTCCGCTTTCATGTTCATCTTTCATGTTCTCTCTTAAAGCTCCTGCTCTTCAATTAAAGAGTACATTGCTGTTTTATAAAGCTTTGGCTACCGTATTAGCCTCCCTTACCACGCTCATAAATGTAGAGCATTTTGAGTGCGTTGTTGGTAGCCCATAAATTCAACGATCGGCATTCCTTTTGTATCCGAAAAGAGAAAAAACAAAAAGAGATGACGCGCTGATCTTTCAATGCTAAACTCGCGATAGCATTCTGTCCCGTTTTAGCTTACATTGAATGACTTGAAGATTTCATTTGCATTCGCGCTCTCTTGAATGTTCATAAGGATGTATGTATGCATGATTGTATATATGTATGCATGTAATATGTGTATGTACGATTGTACGTGTATGCAAGTCTTTCGAATTTAAATTACATTGTATTTAACTTTCAATTCAAATATTTTAAAAATTTCCAATTTCATACGCATGTAAGGATTATGATTTAAAATTATATAAACATTATTGATTATAATAACTATCTTTGATAATGAACTGTTCGAATAAAAGCTCTTAATCTTCTTAATATTTACATTGATGTTACAAACGACGAACCCCTAATAAGTAAAATCAATAACTATGCAATTAATACTTCAATTTGCGCATAAAGTGCTCCCTCGATGGATGCTTAGTTCAGCTTAATATGGGGCATGCATTTATAATGAACCTAATTAATTGCTTCTCATATGTATGGATTATATTTAAGCAATTCGAGCGTAATAATAATTATGTTTGTGTTAATTAAATTGAAGTTAATTCAGGTGAAAATATAATCGCATTTTGTGCACCGCACAGAAAATTCTCATTGTTTTATGAAATTATCCCCCTCCTCAACGCCTATGCATATTTTCATAGACCCAATATTATTGACCGTATATTTATTTGATAAATTGCTTGTGTCTTGCGACTGGGTCGGACATGGAAAGGAAAGGAGGAATGGGATAGGGTGGGTAGTCTTAAGAACCAAGCCGTGTTTGCCATATTTCTCGAAGGTTTACGGCTCGTTTATGGCCCACTTGAATACAACATAAAGTCGGGCTATTAAATATAATTGCCAGCAATTTTTACAATCTACTTAGGAAATCATTTTTAATGTGCTTTCAAAAGCCTTGCATATGCCACGCCCTAAACCCCACAACTCCCCCACGCGACATGCTAATTGAGAACTGTGAAAAGTGTCCACAAATCCGTAACGAACGGTGGATGCAATAAAAACCGAAACAAAAGCTAACAAAACAAAAAAAAAAAACAAGGAGAAAAAAAGAAATAGAAAAAACAATAGAGTTTTACAATTTAAATTAACATTCTGGGTGAATCAAATAAAAATGAAACGGTAAAAAAACTGCTAAGCAAAGCAGAACAGCTAAATTGTTTTTGACCAGGACACGGCACATGGCACATGGCACATGGCACATGGCACACACTGGATACAAGGCAACAAACAATAGAGACAGAGACAGAGACAGAGATAAAGACAAGCACAAAGACAAAGGGAGAAAATGGAACTAAACACGAGCCAAGCTCAACCTCAACCAGGTGGGCCCAACACGTTCTAATACCAGAGCTCGGACCCAACTCTGGGCGTTAGATTTTTTTATGCATTCCCAACATTGTTGCGGCTGACTTTGGTTTAATGTTTTCCCTTTTTATCTGCTGCTTCTGCTCTGTTCCTGCTTCTATCTCTGCTCCTGCTGTCTTTGTTTATGTGGTCAACAGCAGCAACAACAGCAACAACCGTTTCACATTTCACTCGCTTTCATATATATTTTAATGTGCTGGCCAGGCAAGCGCTGCCCTTTCTCTTGCCTTCTAAACCCTTTCCTTCAGTCCGCCACAGCAACTGGCCCAAAAAGCCAAGCAACAGCAACAACAACAGCAACAGCAGCAACAACAGCAGCAACAGCAACAGCAGCAACAACAGAGCACCAACAAAAGTGGCAAAAACCAAAACCTGCAAAAAGACTAAAGGCAAAATACACTCACACTCACACTCACACTTACTCACACACACTGAGTGATGTATACACACTCGCACACACCCACGGATACACTCAGTTACACCCACATGCATACATACATGAAATTTCACACTCGCTCGGTCAAAGGGAAGCAAAAGTTTGAGGGGCGAATGCAAATACACAAACAATGACGGCGAGGGGCTACTAAGCCAAGCTAAGAAGGTTTTGGTAAACAAATACATACACAAACACAACAAAACACACATACACACACACGCACACGTAAACAAAGGCGCTACTGCTGCTGCTGTTGCTGCTGCTGTTGCTGTTGTTGTTGTTGCCGGCAGTTGGGGACATTCATAGTTAAAATTTGGAGAGACAGCGTCGAGAGATTTGGCAAACAGCAGCGGTAGCAGGGCCAACCGTTCCCCCCTTTACAATGTCCCACACCCGCCACGCCCAGTGAAGCTGCCCCACAGTCGTGTTAATCAAGGTTCACACAATCGCACTGGCACAAACAACAACAACAACAACAACATCAACAACAACAACATCAATAACAACAACAACAGGAACAATAGAAATTTAGCACGTGCCAAAATGGACAGACTATTCATACTTACACACAAACAGATATGTACGAGTACATGTGTATGTGTGCATGTATGTATGTATGTGTGGCATGAGTATGCATTGCCCTGGAAATTTTGGTATACCCTACTCGAATATCCAATAATTACAGTAAGCATTCGAAGTTCGTGACAAATGGTGGGCATTCTCCAAAGGTGTCTCTCTCTCCCTCTGATCTGAATTGATAAATACGAAATGGCAATGGTTCATTAAATCAAAGCTTTTAGCATAGAGCTTTAAGTGAGCTTTAGGTGAAATTTCCTTGAATTTTTTATACTTGGGGAACACTTGAAAAATAAAAACAATTTAAAAAAAAAACATGATAAGGCTTTGTTTTGAAAAAGTTCATTTAATTGGAAAAGTGCAACATAATTTATGGAAATATCATGACTGAATTTAAATAAGATAATCTGCTTGATATTCAAAGCAAATCAAACATTTATAAGGTTTTTTGTGAAACGATTTGCAAATTTATATTTAAATAGTTGAAAGGCGTCCTTGGTTCTTTTTAATAAACAATGAGATCGGCTCATTCAAGTTTCAGGTTCCTTTTTAAATATTCAATTTGTGCTCATTCGCATATAAAAAAATAAAATACAAAAAAGAAACGGTGCAAACAGCTGTAAATTCGCATCAGTGCCAATGTTTGCCTCAAGGTATTCGAAAGTTAGAGTATTTACATGAATACATGCATATACATTGTATGTATAGCGATGAATGCAAGACTATGTCTATTAAAATCGATTGATTTTTCATGGTTATGGGTTTTTGGCATTGTTATTGTTGCTTTGGAGTGTACAACTATATAAAACACATTGTGGATTAATGGCAACTCGTTAAGGTAATAACAAATAACTGAATGGCACATTTATGCAAAATGACCACAGCATAAAGGATGAAAGCATAATCATGTCTAATGACCATAATATTTCACATAAATGTTCGGAACATATACCGTATGCAAAATGTACTCAAATTTTATATGCATGAGCTAATTATAGGGATCTGTTGTTTTGGGTGCATGCTCATTTCGTATCGTAAATGTTACATGGTTTTTGATGAAGTTTCTAATTGAGTCAATTATGTTTCATACAGTCTATGTTCATTATGGGAATTAATAAATTTATATATATATATATATATATTCAACATTATCTCTAGCCTAAACTAATATAAAATAGTGTTTAAATATTTAAACCAGGGAGTGAAAGTGAATAAAAATAATGTACTATTATCGGTTTCAATCTTCGATAGATTGAAATTTAGGTTACGTTTTCGGTTTGAAAAATGAAACGGTTTTAACGGTTACGGTTACGGTTACGTTCACGTTTCATTCCTTGATTTAAACAGTTGATTTCGATGCTCAAACAGTGTTGTAAAACATCATCATGCATTCTCGCCTTAACATTAACAGCGATTTATCAGTGTTGTTGCAGATTCATAAACTACATTAACAGAATTTGCATTTCAGTAGTAACATTAACAGCGACTTATCGTTGCTGTAGGCTACATTAACAGAATATTGAATTATCGCCTTAACATTAGCGCTAGCAGTAACATTACCCGCCGTAGTTTAAATTTGAATTTTGCCCTTAGCATGCTGGTGTAAAACTTGACTATGGTGTAACCAAACGACTTAAACGTCAAATTTTTTTCAGATAAAAAAGACGGAACTCGGGATGGAGTTATTTCGGAATTCAAACGTTGCAGATGTGACATTTGAAAGCAAAATAATTGTGATTGTTTAACAAAAACAAAAAGCATTCAAATTTTCGATTGAAAAAGTCGTATCATACTCTGATGGTTGCACTTTTTGTCGTTATTGATTTTCGAACATTTTAATTGAATTACGACTATACCACATAGTGGATTTATTTATTTCTAGTTAGCGATTTAGCTGTTCGAACCAATTAAGTTCATACACTGTCAGAGCGACAGAAAGTCAATTTCGATATATAGTAAATTCGAATGATATTGTTCAATTTGCTATAGCTATAGCTGTAACCATAGCCGAAATTCATTGATATGTCAAGCTAAGCACGGCAATTTATGGATGACATTTTAAGCTGAAGCTTATGGAATATGCTGGCATTCACCGAAATAGCTGACCCCAAAAGCCGCCAATGGAACGAGAGGGGGGGGGGGTTGGGATTGAGGTTGGGGCTGAGGTTGAGGTCGGTATTTGCAAAATAGAGCACAAAGTTAGCCATCAATTGGTTGCTGAATGATTTAGAGCCGAATACAGACACACACACTCACACACACACACACACACACACACACACACACACAAAGAGAGTATGGCCAGCCGCTAATCGAATTTTCATATATGCTTACATATTTTTGCAGATTATGGGACCCTCATATCGGTCACTTGAAAGCTGAACAACAAACTGTACAACTGTACAACCAAAAATAGCTAAAACCAACAAAATGGCCAGCAGCGTTACCAAAAATGCTGCAATATAAATCAGCGGAACTGAAAATGGGACAATTTGTACATAGATAAAACCCAACGACATGGGAATAGCATTAAAATATATATACACACACACATACCAACATTCACACTCACACTCAACGCACACTCATACGAGTATTCACACTCACTCTGTCGACACGAAACGTAGTTATATAACTGATAGATCGGACAATGCTGACATGTTATTGATTGCAATGCAAACATACATTTAGGATAAATGTACGTATGAATAATAATATCAATAAATGAATTATATAGATAGTATTTGGCACACTGAAAACCCGCAACAATAACCACAAAAACAACAACAACAACAAAAGAAGGAGCTAACTGAAGCATTAACATTTATAACGCAATTTGCAATCGCAAGTATCGAATAATTTATAAATAAATCGAATCAGCTGTCAACGTCAACTGCAAAATTTGTTGTCCAAAACATTTCCACAAAACAAAGCAGAAAGAGAACGCAGAAATAACCAAATATAAATATTGATAAAATCTCAAATATAGTGTGCAAATAGTGCACTCTGATAGTTTATCGATATTTTTATGAGTTGTAAATATTTAGAAGTGATTTTTTCCTTTTTTTCGTTTCATTTTTTTTTTTTTAGCAAATTATTCATGATCCATTGCCTTGACTATTTGGTGGGGGGAAGAATAGAGCAACAATGGGCGGTTGGGGGTACCGCTCCTATTGTGAGTAGTATTTAAGTAGGAATTCATCAGATAAACTATTTCAAATTGTAAATTATAAATGCAAATACTAGCGCAAAGGAATCGAAAGATGCATATACACAAAATTTAAGAAAAACATTTGAAAATCATACAAATACTATGCTTATGGAAATTAAATATATACATATATATAAATATATATATATATAAATAATTGACGACCAAACAAAAGTTGAAAACTTTATATTTAGAAACCTAAAAGATCATACTTTAAATAGCTACAACTAAATCTATAAGAACTTACTTCTAAACACAACAATTTCATCCCTAACTCAACAGCACACAAATCTTATTCATACAATCTCATATGAATACTGAAGACTTTGCAATTCTGTTTTGGCACTGTTAAAGTTCGAATAATGTTCAATGAAATAATTTATGAGAAGGCTTGTTAGTGATACTAATTTTAATAAAACAGATAAACCAATTATTGGAACTTTAAGTAGATTTAAATTAATTAACTAATGATTAACTGATGTGTTCTACAAAAGATTTGTCTCTAATATTTGACATTTGTAAAATGTGTAAAATATTCATTTCATTTGTTAGAGAGAATGTATATTAACCTAAACTCATCATATTTTCTTTGTACTGTTATTAAGTAATATGTTCTCATTAGATTTATAAATTGTTGACATGTTTAAAATGTGAGTTTTGAATGATTTGAGTTTTTTCATCTGTTGCCTGTTAAACTAAACTATTTATTGAATCAAATTCATTTGATTCACTGATTTCTGTAACTGATTGTAAATAAGAGAGATAAAATGCAAGTCATGCATACGAACATAGTTAAAATACCTAAAGAAAATAATCGTATATCGACGAAACATATTTACATATACACACACTCATAACATATACGTGCACCACACAATGCAAGAAGTCAACAAGTTTAAAGATATTCGAACACACACTCACACACACTCACTCTCACACACACACGCATGGCACATGAATGCAATTTATGCAAAAAAAAACAAAAAAATAAGAGAAAATAAAAACAGAGAATTCAGTTAGCATTAGATATTAACGAACTGTCTGAGCAAAAGCAAACTAACTAAAGCGTATGACTAAGCTATAGAAGAGACAACTAAACAATACGAACACAAATACAAATACAAATACAAATACAACTACGAATACGAATACGAATACACAGCGCACATACCAATAGGCGCCCAGCAGCTATACGAGTATGTAAAATGAACAAATGTTAAAATACATGAAACTAAAATACAAGAACATAAAAATACAAATAAAAACATATAACAAATACCTGCACATCCATTTGATTGGCTAGATTCTATACGTCCGAGATGAATCTCTCACGCACATTGATTCAATTGAATAACCGGAAATGGATGTGCTGTGTGCTCGACGACTGCAACTGGCACTGATTGAATGTGCACTCGTTGTATGGGGGTCACTCGAGCAGTGAATGAAATGAATACGAGCCAAATAAATTGAAGTTACTAAATAAGTAACAGAGTTTGTCTAGCTCAATTTTAGTTTAACATTTCCATTTCAGTTTGAATTATACAGCAATTTTTCTTGATATTTAAAATATATGCTTACACGAATTGCTCCAATTAAATTTTAAACATAACTGATAATAGTCATCAATAGCTATTTTATATCGATAACAAACAGCGTTGCCACATTAACATAAACATAACATAAACAGGGCAACTCTACGAAACATTAACAGCATTCCAGGGCTGCCATACATGCGGATCATGTTATCGGCCATTTTGGCGTCATCACCCGCTCAACATAAATAAGATGCTTTATTACTTGTTAAAAACTCCAACTTAATCAACGGCAGATCCACAAATCCACTTTGATGCCGCCGTATCCATGTCAAACGTCACAAACACATTCAAAAGCTGTTAAATGTAATTAAAACTGTGAGCCCAGTGCAGTCAATGGCAGGCAGGCTGCCCGCAAATGAATTAAACAAATTAAATTAGCAGCAACAGACGGCGAAAAAAAATATATATATGTAAGCAAACTGAATGCGTGAAACCGCCAAAAAGCGAAAAATAAGCGAGAGCACAACAACAACAACAACGAAATGAAAATCAACAAGAAAAATAAATAAACGAAGTTAAAACCCAAATGAAATATGGAAAAAGCGCGTGTAAATAGCGCGAGCGTTTTTTATCGCGGCCTGGGCAAATTTACACCTAACCTAAAGCCGGCGACAGGTGCTTAGCAACACTGGGACTATCTAGCGCTCCATGCTCTGACTCACTTTCTCTCTCTCTCACTCACACACACACACACACACGCCGAGTTCTCTTGCTGTGTGTGTGTGTGTCGCTCATTTAAATGCCGCGCAACAAGCATTTATGTAAATTGAAAATATTCCGGCATGGGGCAGCCATTTAAATTCAATTGTCAGCCGCATCTTGTGTCGCCATGGAAATCCGTGTATGAGTGCGGCAGATTTGGAGTACGGCGGAAGCAGACCAGGCAGACCTGCAGAAAAAGCCGCACACAGACCAAAGCACAGAGCAAGAGTAAGTACAGGGAAAGAGAGAGGGTGAGAGAGATGGGGGCAGAGGGTAGCTGCTGCCCTACTGTGGGTGCACGCAATGAGAATTTATATTTATTATTACGATTACAGTTCAGTCCGAGATCGTGGGCCGTGCAGAGCTGAGCTCAGATTCCGCATTCGTTCATCAATAAGCGCGTAGTGACAGTCTTAAAATTACACAAACACACACACACACACACACACGCACACAGGGACACACACAAGGAGTAAGCGTGTAGCCAGAAGATGGAACGTCTGCTGACCATATTCGAGCAGGCTGATCCCTTCGCCACCTGGTGGCCCACCATTGCGGCCCTTGTTGTCGGCATTGCGATTACAGTGCGGTGAGTGGATACAGCGACTCATACATTTTCATGACAAAGGAAAGAGAGAGAGAGAGAGAGAGAGAGAGAGTGGGAGAGGAGAGGGAGAGACAAAGTAACAACGACAGCGCAACGGATGAGAGGCAACACTAACGATAAGATGTGGACACCATGGGTAGACGCACGCGAAAACTTTTCACCGGACACGTTTCATATAAATGTATACACATATATATACATTTATATATATATATATATATATATATATATATATCCACAGAGATGTCGCACCAAAGTAAAAACTCGCTTTATTCGAAACTTTTTAAGTGGATTTCATAAAGCGGACTAAGAAGAACCGACGTACACCCAGCCCAACATCCAACACCAGTCGTCCACTGCCTTGGCCCAACTCTTGCAATTTGCCAGCACACACAAACACACACAGAGAGAGAGAGAGAGAGATGTCGGTGTTGGGATAATATGTAATATCTAAAGATTATATTTTTGCACTGCAAGCGATGTCGCGGTTATTGTGGCCTCTGCGCCACTTGCAGGTGCAAACCCGGAAACCGGAAATGTGGGCGTGGCAATGAGCAATGTGACTGGAGCTACTGCAATTGCAGAAACTGGCAACTGGCAACAGACAACTGCGGCAAGTGCCAAAAGCTGCTGCAAATATTTGTAAAGTGGATTTAGCTAAACTCAACGCAAAGTAAATGCGGATGGTAAATGAATGCTGAATGCTGAATGCTGAATACCGAGTACCGAATACTGAATACCGAAATGTTGCAAATCTGTCTGTATAGTAGTGGAACACCCCCGCCACGCCCCAGACGAAGGCTAACTTTGGGTGCAAGTGCCAAATAAGTGTCAAGCAATGAAGTGGAAGGCCATAATGCGAATTTTGTCAATTTACTACAGCTATTTGGAGAATTAGCTACACTTGATAAATCTGGTAAAGGGATCAAGTATTGTCATTGCTCTAGAGATTAGTTCAAGCTTACTTTATGTATAAATTAATATAAAATTGCATTTACATGAATGTAATTCTAAGCTTTGTTTATATGTAGGGCCACTTTGAATATTATCTTTTTGCGACTACTCAATCACTTTTATTCAAGAGAATTATTCAAATTGTATGACATGACAGATTAGCTTGGTCTGCTCGAACTGTTTACACTCGAAGTGAGTCACTTTTCAGGCTATTCAACAAATGAATCATAATTGTTGGCTACTTGAAATTGGTTGAGTTTGGAGAGTCGCAGTTCATGGTAATCAAGTTGGAAGATCAACTGCACAGCTGTCGAATGGGCATGAATAGTTAATCATGATTTTGGAAACCTCAGAGATGGTTTTAATTATCCGTCTGCATATGCTAATGAGCAAACTGATTTCATTCACGGCCATCAATAAGGCATGGCAAGACCGATAGATGGATGGATGCATGGAGGGGTCATTATGGAGGGTTGGCCACACTATGGTTACACATCATTAGGCGCCAGCGGCACGCCCACAGCCACAAATGCGCCACAGCAACAGCTGAAACTTTCCCACTCTTTCCCATTCTCTGTCACTCTTCCTCCCTCTCTATCTTTCAATCTCTCTCTTACACTGTCTAACTTTGCATTGCCCGCATTGCAGGACCATAATGAGCGGGCAGCGTTGTCCCAACGATAATCAAATCAAGGAGCAAATTGTCGTTGTTACTGGCGGCAACAGCGGCATTGGCTTTGAGATTGCCAAAGCGCTGGGGGCGCGTGGCGGCCGCATTATCCTTGCCTGCCGCAACATGACAGCTGGGGTACGTGCCGCGGCCATCATTAAACGGGAGCTCGGCTGCCGCACTCCAATCTCCACTGGGCACAGCACCATAAACCCATCAGAGCTCTACTGTGTGGAGGCACGTCACCTCGATCTCAGCTCCCTGCACAGTATCCACCACTTTGCTAGCCAACTGATGGCCGAGTTCGAGCGCATCGATATCCTGGTGCACAATGCGGGCATGGTGTTTGGCGACACCCGACAGACGACACCGGATGGCTTCGAGCCCCACTGTCAGGTAAATTATCTAGGGCCGTTCCTGCTGACTCAGCTGCTGCTGCCACATCTGAAACGCTCCGAACAGGGGCGCATTATAAACGTCTCAGCACATGCCCATCAAGCGGCCAAAATCGATATCGCGGATCCACTGAATGTGGGCACCTATGCGGTGCAGCTGCATGCCCGCGATGCCTTTGCCCATTCCAAGCTGGCGGTGCTGCTATCCACGCGTTGGTTGGCCAAAGAGCTAAAAGGTAAGTACTGCTTGCTGGCCACATGGGAGCTCTTGCTCCATCTTACTCTTAGTTTCTCCCTCTCCCTGTTTTACTCTCATTCTCTGTGTGAGGAAATTGAAAAGTTTACTTTGTAAATTATTGAAAAACTTAACTGCAGCTTTGCTACTGCAACTGCAACATGGCTTATTCTATATTTAATATCTACGCTGTCTGCTCTGATTTCCTCTCTCTCTCTCTCCCTCTCCCCCGCCAGATACCCGCATCACCGTCAACTGCTGCACGCCCGGACTTGTGCGCGGCACACGGCATTTGCGCAAGTAAGTAACGAGTTCATTTTGCCCACACTAAAATTAAATTGAAATTGAAACCGAAAACAAAAAAAAAACAAAAACCGAAAAAAACCAAAAAAAAAAAATACCGTAAATACTGCAGTCTAAATGCAACTGCAACTGCAACGAAAATTTTTAAGCTCATTTCGCGACCGCGCTAAAAAAGAGAAAACTTTTTTTTTGCCCACTTTCATTTTGCTTAACGTGACCTGCCGATGACTGATGGATGGTTTGGGCAGTGGGTGTGTGGGTGGGTGTGGTTGTGGGCGTAGGCGTTGCCAGTGCAGTAGACTACGGTCACGTGGCAGCCATCAAAATGTAGACAAACTCGAGAACCACAAAAAAAAACAGTACGAGTCTAAATTCGAGCCAGAGAGCGAAGGGCCACTTGGCAGCGCATCAAGGTATCATCAAATGCCGAAGGCCGCTTGCTAATGTAATTAAAGATAAAGATATCCAAATGAGAAAGCTCTATAAATGAGTGCAACGATTGACCCAAGAGCTTACCCAACCAAACCAAGTGCAACCTTAGCTCCTAATTATGAAGAACAAAATTCACTCAGAGGAAATGCACAAAGTTTTGTACCGGATTAAAGATTTTGCTGAGAGATTTTTGAGTGAATTTAGGCAAAAGCTAATTAATGAGGATTTCAAAATACCCAAACCGCCCAGGGCCGGATTTACGTAATGTTTTTATTTTTGGGATGCAGGCCCCAAAGCCCCCCTAAAAACAATAAGTCATATTTGAAATACGAAATGCTCTTCCCTAATTTGTATGAAAGTCTGATAAATCGATCTCCACATCATAGATCTCTTAGAATATAAATATCAATCAAGTCATCAATGTAATTTTAAAGCTGCATTTTAGAGATTATGAACCTAAGAATTTATGGGGATAATACATAAAATAATTTCACTGTCCTTATCACTCTGGAAAACTGTTTCTTCACCAATGAATACAACCAAAACCGAAACTTTAACCGTTAAAAGCGTTCCCTTTTTTTAAATCCGAAACTGTAATCTAAACCGATATTTCAATATATCAACCGATATCGGAAAGTTAGTTTAATTCCATAGAATGAAGCCAAAACTGAAACCGTAACCGTTAAAAGAGTTTTATTTTTAAAAACCCGAACCGCTACTAAAATCGATATTTCAGTCTATTGAAAATCGAAGCCGATACCTAATATTTATTTTCATTCGGGTTTATCTTCTGTTTTTCACAAAATGTCAATTGAATCAGTAATTTAATGAGCACCCGAATCATTTCAACTCAAGGTCTAACAACTTCAAGATCCGGCACTGAACCCACCCATTGTGCACTATGGCAACCTTATACTAAAATTTAATATCTTCAGATTGTAGAGAATATTATTTCTAGAATTTGTTGAGGCAATGGCAGCTTATCTTTTCGTCATATATATCTTCATTTTCGTCTGTATCCATGTTGTACATGATAGACTCAGAGGACGTAGAACTGTAGAACTGAACCGTAGAACTGAAAAACTGTTGGCATTGCCCTGACCCATAATTCTGTAGCCAAAGCAGCTTGGGTATTCTGGATTTATTTTGTTTATTCTCTTAGTCTGTTAGACTCTGTTGTTTGTTCGTCTGTTTGTCTGTGTGTCTCTTGCGTTTCTCCTTGTGACATTTTACAATTGGTATAAAAGGTCTAAACAAACTAAAATCCATTAGGATGACTGTCAAGGACAGTGCATAGAGCATAGGGCCTGGGAATGGGTTAAAACAGAGCAGCTGCAGCAACCAGACATGGGCGTAAAGCATCTGTATGCAAATTGCCTGTCAGCGGGTACCCCATAAACCGGTTACCCCCGTCCCGCCCCTGACACTCTTTCTCTCCCTCTCTCTTTCTCTACCTCTCGTTCTCATTGTATCTATATGCCCATGTATCTCTATCTATCTAACAGCCCATGAACCATGTGTCCTAAGTGCTTGCATATATATCTCTTTCTCTCTTTTTCTTCCCCCCATCCTTTCTCTCTCTCTCATCTCTCTTTCCCTCTCTCTCTCTAACAGTTAAAAAAATCTAAATTTGCACAATACATAGAAAAGGATGTGCAAACACGACAAACAGTTGCAAATTGCAACTGCTCAAAATGACTAGAAGTTGCAACAACAACAACAACAGCTGCACACATCCAACATACACACCCATATACACACTCACACACACACACACTCCTAGAATTGCTCATAATGATGCCTCCTGCCTTGTGCCTCGTGCCTTGCCCACTTTTAGTAGCAACAACTACGCAGATAATCGGGCATCGAGTGCCACTTGCAACAGACACAAACACTTCACACACACACACTCACTCTTACAGCATAGGGCACGCATGTTGCAGCAGCAACAACAACAAGAACAACAGTAGCAGCATCTGTTTATGCAACAAAACAACGTGAAAATTAAAATGGCAAGCATGAGCCGCATTTTGTAGCATCAGCTGAGACCGCGACCAACACTTGACAATTGCCCATTGCTTGCAAGGGGCCAAGCTGGCACGCCACCATATCATGCTGCCACACCATGTGGCAATGTGTGTGGCAACATGGCACAAGCATCCGGGTCACAAACTTTGCCTAGATCGCGCCGTTTTGAGTTATTGCCCAAACGCGCACAGCTGACAGTTGCTGAGGCTGCTGCTGCTGTTGATGTTGCCACTGTGGCAACTGTTGTTGATGTTACTGTTGTTGCTGTTCCTTGTCCCCATTGTTGCTGATGTGTTTCCTGTTCTTGTGATGGCTCTGCCTTTGGCGCCGCTGTGTCAGCACACAACAAGTTCAAATGACAACGTCCCTCTGCTGCCTCTCTGCCCGCTCTAGCCATCGCATAGGGCAGTCCATCTTGAAATGATGGTGGCAGAATTAATGTTAGATTTATTGATGCCTCTCTTGCCGTGCAATCGCATACATATATGCAAGCTCCTTTTTTATTATTTTTTTTTTTTTTTTTGGCAGTTATAAATTAGACAATGGCACATGATGATGGCGTGTGATGAAGTCATTCGACTGCTGCTGCTGCTGTGGTTAGCTTGAGTGGCACAAAAGATAGAGAAAGAGAGACAGAGAGAGAGAGAGGAATATATATGAAGATAAATGATAAGATAAACAAACAAGCGTGAAAGTTCGAACTGTTGTTTGTTTGCTTCATGCCATTAGCCCTCATATGGCACATAATGCAAAATCATTTATAAATGCTTACCATACCCAGCTCCAAGATGCATGCTGCAGTCGAGAGTGATCAATATATATGTATATACATAAATATTTAGAAAAATTTAACATTAAAGCAATATATTAACTATATAAATTAGTTCCAAAGTTAATCCCTCTTCAACTCAACAAATTCTCGAACAATATTTTGTTGCATACTTATGGGGGCTGCCAAGAAATTCGGTCTATAAAATTGCATGTAAATGAACTTTAAAATGATTTAAAGCTCTTTAAGTAGCAGCATAGACCTACAATGATTTACAACTATTCAATTATGCACAAGGCTCAAAGAAATTTGTATATTCGTGCTCAGTTTGAAAGACATAAACATTGAAGAAATGAATTGCTCTTTAGGCTATGCGAGACAAGGAGTCACAGATGTTGGTAGCTGCAAAAGCTCCTTAAGCCTTTACTACACGTCCCAAAAATATGTTGTCACCTGGCATTATGCTGGATTTATATGGTCTTTGCAGGTGCCTAACACACACACAAACACACACACAGAGAGAGAGAGAGAGAGAGAGAGACAGTAAATAAAATAAATAAATGCCTGCCGTTGACGTGTGAATGAATTTGAGAAAATTGAGAGAAAAGAAAAACAAGTTTTTTGCAACTGCAAGAAGATTATTATACCAAATCATGACCAAATTCAATATCGGACTACACTCCACTTGGTACACCTGTAGCAAACTATACGTTTGTGTGTTGCACGCATCACAAATTACAGAATACAATGGATATAATTGAAATATAGTATAGTTGAGTGAAATGCCATGTCGTGCTCCTGGCAGACCGTCAGTCAGCCAGTCAACCATACTCAGGTTCAATATGCTGTCCAACACACTCATACACACATACTTCGAAAGTTCAGCTGTCACAAGCCACAATAGCATAATCCATCATAGACACGAAAATTGTAATGTCTACACCATGTTGATATGGTAGTAGCAATGCCATTGGCAGGTATACGACCAGGATCACCAAAGAACAGAGCAGGACAGAACCGAAGAGGACGGAACAGAACGGAACAGAACAGAACAGCCAGAGCAAAACATTGTTAACATGCGTCATTACAATTTGCAGAATGCCGTAATAACTGAGCAGGTGCTACACTGCAACAAATTATTTAGGAGAGAATTAAATTGCATTTTATTAAACGTAATCGCGACATATTTTTAATGAGGAATTGTATATTGTATTTATCGATTTTCGCTCAATTTGTTCCATTTCAAATTCTCTAACAGAACTTTTTCATGGAAATAGGGAAATATTAAAAAAAAATCCACTGATTCATTATTATAATTGTTATAAGCTCTATTTAAAAAATATTAAGTTTTCTGCAATTGTAATTCATTTGAAGTGCACCATTAAAATTGCAAGTGTAGACACTTGTACTCAAGTTTTTCTTAAAGTGTACGCTGCTGCATGGTGGAAACAAAAGGCGAAACAATGAAAGAAAAGAAATCAAATGCCAGGGCAGGCATACAAATCATTTGGACATAAAACGCAGCACCTTGACAGCCGCTGTGACGGCCTGTATAAGAGGCCGCCCGCCTATGCCCCTGCCCCGTGTCCACTGCCCACTGCCGCCTGCCGACTGCTCCTCATGTCCCTACTCCTTATGCTAGAAGGAAGTTGTTGGGTTAGAGGCTCAGTAAACGGCAATAGGCACGTGGCACGTGACCTGGGCGCAGCGCCAAAGTACAAGATACACACACACACACAGAGAGAGACACACATGGACACACGGCCACACACACATACATATGGACATATCGCTTGGGGCTACGGCAATAAAACAGCAAATGAACAACGGAAGTAACATCAAGTGGACGTGTATGAGATGGCCTACAGTTCACCTCCAACAATGTACATGTGTGTGTGTGTGTGTGTGTTTGTATGGGCGAGTGTGCATATCTTGCTTGATATATACATACCCACACACACACATAAACATGCTGAGATATATAGCTGTAGCTTGCATGCATTTACTTCCTGTCCATTGGCTGCCTGCACTCAAGCGCCACAGCTTGTCCGCTCGTCTGTTGTATTCAGTCTACACTCTCCGCCTTCTCCTAAAGCTCCTACAGCTCCTGCAGTTCCTACAGTTCTTGCAGCTCCTACACCTCCAACTGCTGTTGTCGGCGTTTTCAAGTTTTTCAGTACATGTTGTGCTTCTCCAAGTAGATTTCCTATTTACAGACATTGTAGCGCCAAATTGAACTTTTGTTATACTTGAAGCACACAGATACACACACATAAACCTAGCCATGTATACACAGATACACCCTCTGCATACAAGATAACTCTCTCTCTCTCTCCCTCTCTCTTTCTCTCTCTCTCTTTCTCTCTCTCTCTTTCTCTCTCTCTCTCTTTCTGTCTCTCTCTCTGACTTGCCTTGCCTTGCCTTTTATGTCCTGGCAGAGTCGTAGTTGTTGTATCCGTTGTATCTGTTGTAGCTATTGTAACAGCTGTCAGCTCTATGCTGCACTTTTCCATGTTTACCAGTCTCTTCAGGCCCTGTCTGTATCTCTCTCTCCCTCTTTCTCTCTCTCTCTCTCTCTCTCTCTCTGTCTCTCTCGCTCTCTTTCTCTCTCTGTGTTTGTGGCATGACTTTCCTGCTGTTGCGGCGGTCAAGGAGATTGCCAATTGGCAACTCGCAAAAGGCAGTCCTAAGCATACGCTCCATGTCAATCGCTCAATCGGGCTATCCGTCTGTCAATCAGTCAATCAGTTAGACATTAAATCAACCCAGATATCTTTTTTGAAAAGCCAATCTGTTCAGTTTGTGCTGATTTGTAGCTGCTATCGCTTTTATCTAAAACGCTGCACATTTGTTCAAATAAAATGAAATCACATTGATATGAAGAGTCTATATAAAATAGTTTTGATTGTTATTAAAAAAAAGAATTAGGCTATAAATATCAAGATTTTATTTCATTATTTAAAACCCCGTAGGCTAAATATATATAAAATCTGTATAATAAATGTAAACAATACCTTATCAACTTTGTTGTGTGTAAGAAGCAGAAAAAAGTATACTACACATCTAATTATTCTATCGACAAACGATCGTCGATATCAGTTGTCGATACAAAAGATCAACTATTTAAAATACTATATTATTTTAGTATTAGTAAATATACATACTATTATGCCCTGAACATAACATACTATCCCGAATGCACCTTATACAGTCCCAAAAACATTGTATTGTACCGCAAGATTGTGTACTAAACACAGAATCCCTACTACTGGCACCGTCCCTAATATTATATCTTTGTATATATCTCTTATTAGCTGCAAATTAGGCACTAAAATAATAGAACCCAATAATAGCGTCAAATAATACAGTTAAAATAATATCGTTTTAAAAGTGTCTATAAAGTTTTAATTGATTCTCCAAATCGGTCGATTATTCCAGTCAATCGTTGGCGACCTTAAATCGACTCGACTACTCAGACCTATAGTACAACATTATTTCTCATATATTTTTGAGCATTTACTGACTATTAATTAAATTATTAAACTTTTTCCACTCAACCCTTTGGACAATTTACTATAAACTTTATAATTAATATGTAATTACAATTTACAAAAGGAAAAAATTTCAGATAAAGGTAATGCAATAACTTTCCAGAGTAATTAAAGTGTCTATATAGATTTTGCGACATGCAAAAACGCCGTAATATGTTTTCCAACATACGAGAGCAGATAGTACTCGTATTATTCACATGATTCGAAAAGTTAAGGCTCTTATTCCATCTCACTCGCACGGTCGATAGTCCGATCTATACCGTTTACTCATATTGTGTGTGAGTACCAAGGCTTGGCATCGGGAAACCATTTAAAAACGATGCGTTTTTCACACGAAACATTTTCATGTAATCAACTGCAGTTTTCACTCCTGGCGCTTAGATGGGGGATTTGGCTATATATGGTTCTAGGTGCATGGGTCGATGGCTCTATGGCACGATAGACGTGAACTTTGTCTGGCTTAGCGGTGCAGGCAGGCAGCCAACCCTGCGGGTGCTTAACGCGATTCAGAAAACGCATCTAAAGAATTAGGAGCACGGGGGGAGGGCGCTGGTTGAGTGAACGTGCAGGTAGCACATCGCAAAAACTGGGCAGATAGCTGTAAAGGATGCACAGCATATTGCTGTGGCCAAGGTTCGGGCCAATGGGGTGGCCAAGGGTAGCAGGTAGAGATATTAAAAACGTTGCATTGCCCCTAACATGGTGAATGGAACGAACCATTTGTGCGGTATATAGAGGCCAATGGCGGAGGGGGCTGTATCAGGCAGGGCCGGATCTGTATACGGCTTATTGGGCCGCAGCTCAGGCACCGAAAATGTGAATGAAATTGGGATTTATAACCAACCCAAAAAAAATTCATACTTAGATATCAAAGACACAAAAAGAAACATCAATTAAATTTTAATGGCATAGACGAAACCAAAGCCAAAATTTTATAATTCACAAAAATTATAAAATGAGCCAAAGAGATTATAGTGCTTATACACAAATAAATAAAATTATTTCAGGGCCCTAATTTTTCTAAATCACTAAATATAGGCTATAGACAACATGGCTAATGGATGAGTAATTTGCTTGGCTCCCTACACTGTTTTAACACAGAACCCCTCAAATTCACGATCCGCCCCTGGTGGCTGGAGCAGCAACAGAACCAACAGCAGCAACAGCCAGATAGACGCACGCTCACTCTCACACAATTTTGCGCTACTGCACTGTGTGTGTGTGTATGTGTGAGTGTGTGTGTTTGTGTACCCTTGTCGTACTATGAAATGAATGAAAATGAAAAGCAGTTAATGCTCAAGTCACGGAAAAAGCGTAAATGGAAAAGTTAAACGCATTAATTATTTATTTATCGTTTTATCATGTTCAAGTGTCGGTGAACCTGTGCCAATGGACGCCACTGTAAGCGAACGTTGCCAGCACCAACAACAACAAACAACAACAACAACAACATCGACATCAATACAAACAACAACAATAACAGCTACAACACAATGAGAGCAATGTCAGCTAAACAAATTGAGCGGGAGCTGGTAATCCGCTCTGAAAAGGCAGCTGCAGCCATCATTCTGCCAGGGCTGATACTTCAAATTGACCAGGGATGCTGGGGCAAAGGGTTGCCCCATTTCGTTTATATGATGAACGTTAAATTTAAGTGCGCGTATTATTGTCACACGCACACACACACATACAATAAGAAAGGTTTAATGTTTTTTGTTGTTGTTTTGTTGTCACCACAGTTGAAAATGTAATTAAAACAATGAGTTAAGAAAATTGTTAAAGTTGTTGAAGCACAAAGCGCATTGTCATGAGATTAACAATGCAAAATCCGCACTTAGGTTCTTTAGAACCCTCTTTTTTTTCTTTGCTAATATAATATATATAAATATAGGTTCTTCAATTTGCCACATTAATTACGTAGACACATAATATATACAATAACTCTCTGTATTCACTAGTTGTTACTCTTCTTTTTTCTGATAACATTTTTTGTGGTACGTAGTAATCGTTGCGTCACAGCGGATCGCAATTATTTTGATCGATAACTTAAGTTGACAGATTTATGTTAAGTTAACAGAGCAAGCTAAATTAATTCGCAGAATTATGTTAACGGAGTAAAACTGCAGATTACCGAATAATTGAAATTAAAAAAATAAGCACATAATATTTATAAAATATAGATTAAAATATATATAGAAAGAGTGTGTTTCTAATACATATCTAATTTAATTATTTGATTTATTTATACATTTAATTCATATTTAAATTTGATAGTATCGATTAGAAGCAATCGATTATAGTACTTAAGGAACTCTGGACACTATTGTACTTTGTCTCCTTGATTCTTTAGAGCTCAGTTAAGTGCAAAGCGTGCATTAACGCAGACTCAACAGGGGATTTAGAATTGTTGAAAGAGTATTCATATTTTAGAGTAAAGCCGCGTCGGTTTAGTTGAGGCGAATTGAAGTGTACCGAGTATATGAAACTTTAAAAAGTTGCTTGTAGGAGAGCAATTTCACTTGTTGTCAGTTTTAATTAGAATGCAAATTAAATTAGTTAACTTTTGTTTTGCCCGCTCGTTCGTTCGTTCGGACGGACGGATGGACGGACTTACAGCTCACCGCTAATGTCGGCCATTTGCGTTAAAATGATCACCTACCCGTGGATGTGGCTGTTCATGAAGAATGCCAGCGAGGGCGCCCAGTGTGCCATACGACTGTCCACGGATCCGCAGCTGAAGCAAGTGACTGGCGAATACTTCAAGTGAGTTGGCATGGCCGGAACCGGCTGGTGCCGCATTAGCGCCACTTTGTTTTTCTTTCGTTTTTCATTTTGTTTTTACTTTATGTTCATTTTTCTTCACTTTTATTTCGTTTTTGTGTGCAACAATTTCTTGGCTTCTGCTTGCAGTGACTGCGAAGTGGCGGCAAGCTCAGAGGCGGGACAGGACATTGAATTGGCCAGGAGATTGTACATGCAAACCATAAAAACACTCCAGCGCGTTACCAAACTTACTGTCGACAAGGAGGACAAGGAGGCGTGCACCACAAAGACGCAGCCTGAGCCGGAGCCAGTGCCTGAGCCTCAGCCGCATCCCTAACACGGTGCACTGATTTATGTTCGGCACGAGGTCTGTAACTTCAGCTGGAACTGGAACTGCAACTGCAGCTACAACTACAACTAAAGCAACGACGTCTATTTGCATTTGGTTTAACAATTGCCGCATTAGGCAGCAAGCCACTCAACATCAGCAGCAGCCCCTGCCGCCTCCTCCTCTTTCATCTCTTCCATCGCCATCTCCGCCTCAGCCTCCATTATTGCCAAGCCAAGCAATGCGGCCACTTAGCACTGACTTCCTTAGCTGCCTTATATTTTTAAGGGTCTGCAACTGAAGCAACTGGAGCTCTGCTGCTGCTGCTGTGTTTAACTCTTAAAAAAATATATGTAAATTTAATGTTCGAGCAACAACGTAAATTCTCTTCTATTCTTCTTTTTTTTTTGCTGACTGTGTTTTATTTAGACCCTGTGTTTTAAAAACTCGAAATCGGTCTATTACAATTGGGAAGAGGGCTTCAAACATTCACAAATTGGCCATATGCAAATAGATTCAGAGTCGCTGGAGCTCTGCTCCTCTGTCGGTATGAACACCTAGATTTGAAATTTACAACGAATATAGATATATAACCTACCCAGATCAAGATTGTTTTAAGTTTTAGCTTGACAGTTGCGAAAATCTGAACAAATTGCTAATCCGCATGTGCAACAGGAATAGTGAGATCAAAAGCAACGATAGAATGAAATGCGACAGCAACCGGAACGAGAAGAACAACGACGAGAACCAAGCGCAGCCAGGAGCGCCAGAGACCAACAAATGAGAGCAGCGGCATCGATAGCAATACGTGAGTAGCAGTAACATGAACGTTTCCAAGAAGATTGAGACCATCGGCAATGAGAGCAACAAGAGCGCCAACACATGGGAAAGCACCACATCCAGGAACAGCAGCGTCTTTACAATCCCCTGTCCTATGCCAGTGCTGAACAGGAAATAGTAACACCCGAATCCCGGGCCACCCAGCGCCCGAAGAATAACCCAATGCAACTATCAGTAATAATCAGAATTATTTGCTGCGCTTTAAACTCATACGCAGCCAGAAGCGATTCAGATATTTGAAATTCATTTTCGTTCGTCAAACAGTATTGAATAGAGATAATAGAATTCGTTATATAAATCTGTCTAATCTTCACTATAAACACGCATAGAAATAAATAAAATGAGGCAAAAAAAGGTTATTGTTGCCATTGATGTCTAGCATTTCCTGAACTTCACAAAAAAGTGTTGCATACACATACTATAAAAACACGGGGTTTTTTAACTAGGCGCGTCCAAAAAATGATCCGATGGAGCGGGGAATGGTCCATTTTCAATTTGTACCGCAAGGAGAAACTGTCAACGCTGTCTTTTACTTGAAGGTGGATTTTCCTAGAAAATGCGCATTACTTTTATAACGCGCCCTGTATACAAATACGATAACAGCATATTGCTAGTTTAATGAGGTTTCCTCCAAAGTTTTGCATTCATTTGAATGAACAGAATATGAATAGACTCATATTCTAGGCTTTGTTCAATTTTTCTTAAAGCATGGCCAGTACTTTTTTAATATGCTAATTATAAGGTAACCAACCCACTCAAAGTATTTTCAAATAGAATATAACTAATCCAAAAAATTAATAAATATACCTTCTGTATAAAAAGTAGCCGAAATTGTTAAAAAAAAAAAAACATAAATTTAAAATTAATCATCAATATTTATTTTGTCTCCTTCAAAATAGTCCCCATTGGTTACAATACAATTACGATATCGGCGAACCCACTCTTCCATGCACCGCTCATAGGCCGCCAAAGGTATGACCTTTAATTCTCGTTGCGAATTTGTTTTGATGGCTTCAATGGACTCCAAACGCGTTCCACGTAGAGGCAATTTGAGTTTTGGGAATAGAAAAAAGTCACACGGAGCTGTCAGGGAAATACGGCGGTTATTGGAAAGTATTTATTGAGTTTTTTGGTTTTGTATTCCTGAATAATTATGGCTCGGTGCTACGACGCACGAATTGTCTTTCCAAAAATCTGGCTGGTTATGACGAACATTCTCACGCAAACGCCTCAATACACCCAAATAATACTCCTTATTCTCTGTCTGACCTCCAGGAAGAAATTCTGAGTGTACAACACCACGATAATCGAAGAAAACAGTGAACAAAACTTTCCGGGTACTTTTTATACAGAAGGTATAAGAATGATATAAGTATTTTAATTGTTTGTACATTCTTCAGTTGTAGTTTCAACTGGATTTTTCAGAACAACCAGAATTGTCTTTTTCAGCAACCATGTATATTTACGGACTATTTTAGCTACGATAGCAAAAACAAATATTATAAAGTCAAACAAAAATGTTGGATACTCTTAGTGCTCCCTCGAAATTTCTAGGTGGCCCACAAAAAATATTGTCCATTTGTGTGTAACGGGCAGAAGGAGGCGTGGCAGATCCCACAAAGTATATGTATTCTTGTTCAGGACCGATCTTGCTGACCGATCGAAAGTACAACGCGATCAGAAGAAGACAATTTCGAAAATTTTAGAACCTCCTAGTTTTATAGAACCACCTAGAAAGATGCAAAACATTGGAGGAGATCTATCACACTTTCCAGAATCTTTTTACTTTATTATAGATGTTGATATAATTAATCTTATAAAAGAGCAACCCACCTCCTGCTACGTCAATAAACGAGTATACGTGAATAGAAAATTTAAGAACAAAAGAGTTATCTTAACAT